>CM062515.1:39183182-39238860 GCA_031439585.1 Pterocarpus macrocarpus
TTGATTCAATCAATGGTCAAAAGAACCAAAGAAGAAAGAGAAACCAAATTCTTAACGATTAATACTTGATTCTATTCATGTACAAAGGAACATAAAGAGAATGAGAAACCAATTCCTTTTGGATTATGACTTGATTGTATTCAATGGCCAAAAAAGTTAACAAAGAAAGAGAAACCGATTGCTTAAGGATAAAGACTTGATTCCAATCAAATGCACAAGGAACATAACGGTCAATGAGAAACCAAAAGAACTTAAAGAAGAAAGAGAAGCCAATTGCTTAAGGATAAAGACTTGATTCCAATCAATTGCAAATGGAACATAAAGGAGAATGAGAAACCAATTCCTTTTGGAATAAGACTTGATCCAATCAATGATCAAAAGAACCAAAAGAAGAAAGAGAAACCAAATTCTTCACGATTAATACTTGATTCTATTCATGTACAAAGGAACATAAAGAGAATGAGAAACCAATTCCTTTTGGAATAAGACTTGATTCAATCAATGGCCAAAGAAGTTAACAAAGAAGGAGAAGCCAATTGCTTAAGGATAGAGACTTGATTCCAATCAATTGGACATGGAACATAACGGTCAATGAGAAACCAATTCCATTTGGAATAAGACTTGATTCAATCAATGGCCAAAAGAACTTAAGAAGAAAGAGAAGCCAATTGCTTAAGGATAAAGACTTGATTCCAATCAATTGCAAATGGAACATAAAGGAGAATGAGAAACCAATTCCTTTTGGAATAAGACTTGATTGCAATCAATGGCCAAAAGAACTTAAAAAAGAAAGAGAAACCAATTGCTTAAGGATAAAGACTTGATTCCAATCAATTGCAAAGGAACATAAAGGAGAATGAGAAACCAATTCCATTTGGAATAAGACTTGATTCAATCATTGGCCAAAAGAACTTAAAGAAGAAAGGCAAGCCAATTGCTTAAGGATAAAGACTTGATTCCAATCAATTGCAAATGGAACATAAAGGAGAATGAGAAACCAATTCCTTTTGGAATAAGACTTGATTCAATCAATGGTCAAAAGAACCAAAGAAGAAGAGAAACCAAATTCTTAACGATTAATACTTGATTCTATTCATGTACAAAAGGAACAAAAAAGAGAATGAGAAACCAATTCCTTTTGGAATTAGACTTGATTCAATCAATGGCCAAAAGAAGTTAACAAAGAATGAGAAGCCAATTGCTTAAGGATAAAGACTTGATTCAAATCAATTGCACAAGGAACATAACGGTCACTGAGAAACAAATTCCACTTGGAATAAGACTTGATTCCAATCAATGGACAAAAGAACTTAAAGAAGAAAGAGAAGCCAATTGCTTAAGGATAAAGACTTGCTTTCAATCAATTGCAAATGGAACATAAAGGAGAATGAGAAACCAATTCCTTTTGGAATAAGACTTGATTCAATCAATGGTCAAAAGAACCAAAAGAAGATAGAGAAACCAAATTCTTAACGATTAATACTTGATTCTATTCATGTACAAAAGGAACATAAAAGAGAATGAGAAACCAATTCCATTTGGAATAAGACTTGATTCCAATCAATGGCCAAAAGAAGTTAAAAAGAAAGAGAAACCAATTGCTTAAGGATAAAGACTTGATTCAATCAATTGCAAATGGAACATAAAGAGAATGAGAAACCAATTCCTTTTGGAATAAGACTTGATTCAATCAATGGCCAAAGAAGTTAACAAAGAAGAAAGAAACCAAATTGCTTAAGGATAAAGACTTGATTCCAATCAAATGCACAAGGAACATAACGGTCAATGAGAAACCAATTCCAATTGGAATAAGACTTGATTCCAATCAATGGCCAAAAGAACTTAAAGAAGAAAGAGAAGCCAATTGCTTAAGGATAAAGACTTGATTCCAATCAATTGCAAATGGAACATAAAGGAGAATGAGAAACCAATTCCTTTTGGAATAAGACTTGATTCCAATCAATGGTCAAAAGAACCAAAGAAGAAGAATCCAAATTCTTAACGATTAATACTTGATTCTATTCATGTACAAAAGGAACAAAAAAGAGAATGAGAAACCAATTCCTTTTGGAATTAGACTTGATTCAATCAATGGCCAAAAGAAGTTAACAAAGAAAGAGAAACCGATTGCTTAAGGATAAAGACTTGATTCCAATCAATTGCACAAGGAACATAACGGTCAATGAGAAACCAATTCCATTTGGAATAAGACTTGATTCCAATCAATGGCTAAAAGAACTTAAAGAAGAAAGATAAGCCAATTGCTTAAGGATAAAGACTTGATTCAATCAATTGCAAATGGAACATAAAGGAGAATGAGAATCCAATTCCTTTTGGAATAAGACTTGATTCAATCAATGGTCAAAGAACCAAAAGAAGAATGAGAAACCAAATTCTTAACGATTAATACTTGATTCTATTCATGTACAAAGGGAACATAAAGAAGAATGAGAATACAATTCCTTTTGGAATAAGTCTTGATTCAATCAAATGCACAAGGAACATAAAGAGTCAATGAGAAACCAATTCCATTTGGAATAAGACTTGATTCAATCAATGGCCAAAGAACTTAAAGAAAAAAGAAGCCAATTGCGTAAGGATAAAGACTTGATTCCAATCAATTGCAAATGGAACATAAAGGAGAATGAGAAACCAATTCCTTTTGGAATAAGACTTGATTCCAATCAATGGTCAAAAGAACCAGAAGAAGAAAGAGAAACCAAATTCTTAACGATTAATACTTGATTCTAGTGATCTACAAAAGGAACATAAATGAGAATGAGAAACCCATTCCATTTGGATTAAGACTTGATTCAATCAATGGCCAAAGAACTTCAAGAAGAAAGAGAAGCCAATTGCTTAAGGATAAAGACTTGATTCCAATCAATTGCAAATGGAACATAAAGGAGAATGAGAAACCAATTCCTTTTGGAGTAAGACTTGATTCCAATTAATGGTCAAAAGAACCAAAAGAAGAAAGAGAAACCAAATTCTTAACGATTACTGCTTGATTCTATTCATGTACAAAAGGAACAAAAAAGAGAATGAGAAACCAATTCCTTTTGGAATTAGACTTGATTCAATCAATGGCCAAAAGAAGTTAACAAAGAAAGAGAAACCGATTGCTTAAGGATAAAGACTTGATTCCAATCTTTTGCACAAGGCACATAACGGTCAATGAGAAACCAATTCCATTTGGAATAAGACTTGATTCCAATCAATGGCCAAAAGAACTTAAAGAAGAAAGAGAACCCAATTTGCTAAAGGATAAAGACTTGATTCCAATCAATTGCAAATGGAACATAAAGGGGAATGAGAAAATAATTCCTTTTGGAATAAGACTTGATTCCAATAAATGGTCAAAAGAACCAAAAGAAGAAAGAGAAACCAAATTCTTAACGATTAATACTTGATTCTATTCATGTACAAAGGAACATAAAGAGAATGAGAAACCAATTCCTTTTGGAATAAGACTTGATTCAATCAATGGCCAAAAGAACTTAAGAAAGAAAGAGAACCGATTGCTTAAGGATAAAGACTTGATTCCAATCAATTGCAAATGGAACATAACGGAGAATGAGAAACCAATTCCATTTGGAATAAGACTTGATTCAATCAATGGCCAAAAGAACTTAAAAGAAAGAGAAGACAATTGCTTAAGGATGAAGACTTGATTCCAATCAATTGCAAATGGAACATAAAGGAGAATGAGAAACCAATTCCTTTTGGAATAAGACTTGATTCAATCAATGGCCAAAAGAAGTTAAAAAGAAAGAGAAACCAATTTCTTAAGGATAAAGACTTGATTCAATCAATTGCAAAGGAACATAAAGAGAATGAGAAACCAATTCCATTTGGAATAAGACTTGATTCAATCAATGGCCAAAGAACTTAAAGAAGAAAGAGAAGCCAATTGCTTAAGGATAAAGACTTGATTCCAATCAATTGCAAATGGAACATAAAGGAGAATGAGAAACCAATTCCTTTTGGAATAACACTTGATTCAATCAATGGTCAAAAGAAGAACCAAGAAGAAAGAGAAACCAAATTCTTAACGATTAATACTTGATTCTATTCATGTACAAAGGAACATAAAGAGAATGAGAAACCAATTCCTTTTGGAATAAGACTTGATTCAATCAATGGCCAAAAGAAGTTAACAAAGAAGAAGAATCCGATTGCTTAAGGATTAAGACTTGATTCCAATCAAATGCAGAAGGAACATAACGGTCAATGAGAGACCAATTCCATTTGGAATAAGACTTGATTCAATCAATGGCCAAAAGAACTTAAAGAAGAAAGAAGCCAATTGCTTAAGGATAAAGACTTGATTCCAATCAATTGCAAATGGAACATAAAGGAGAATGAGAAACCAATTCCTTTTGGAATAAGACTTGATTCAATCAATGGTCAAAAGAACCAAAAGAAAGAGAAACCAAATTCTTAACGATTAATACTTGATTCTATTCATGTACAAAGGAACATAAAGAGAATGAGAAACCAATTCCTTTTGGAATAAGACTTGATTCAATCAATGGCCAAAAGAAGTTAAAGAAAAGAAAGCGAAACCGATTGCTTAAGGATATAGACTTGATTCCAATCAATTGCAAATGGAACATAACAGTCAATGAGAAACTAATTCCTTTTGGAATAAGACTTGATTCCAATCAATGGCCAAAGAACTTAAAGAAAGAAACCAATTGCTAGGATAAAGACTTGATTCAATCAATTGCACAAGGAACATAACGGTCAATGAGAAACCAATTCCATTTGGAATAAGACTTGATTCAATCAATTGCCAAAGAACTTAAGGAAGAAAGAGAAGCCAATTGCTTAAGGATAAAGACTTGATTCCAATCAATTGCAAATGGAACATAAAGGAGAATGAGAAACCAATTCCTTTTGGAATAAGACTTGATTCAATCAATGGTCAAAAGAACCAAAGAAGAAGAGAAACCAAATTCTTAACGATTAATACTTGATTCTATTCATGTACAAAGGAACATAAAGAGAATGAGAAACCAATTCCTTTTGGAATAAGACTTGATTCAATCAATGGCCAAAAGAAGTTAACAAAGAAGAAACCAATTGCTTAAGGATAAAGACTTGATTCAATCAATTGCACAAGGAACATAACGGTCAATGAGAAACCAATTCCATTTGGAATAAGACTTGATTCAATCAATGGCCAAAGAACTTAAAGAAGAAAGAAGCCAATTGCTTAAGGATAAAGACTTGATTCAATCAATTGCAAATGGAACATAAAGGAGAATGAGAAACCAATTCCTTTTGGAATAAGACTTGATTCAATCAATGGTCAAAAGAACCAAAAAGAAGAAAGAAACCAAATTCTTAACGATTAATACTTGATTCTATTCATGTACAAAGGAACATAAAGAGAATGAGAAACCAATTCCTTTTGGAATAAGACTTGATTCAATCAATGGCCAAAGAAGTTAACAAAGAAAGAAAACCAATTGCTTAAGGATAAAGACTTGATTCAATCAATTGCACAAGGAACATAACGGTCAATGAGAAACCAATTACATTTGGAATATGAGTTGATTCACATCAATGGCCAAAAGTACTTAAAGAACGAAGAGAAGCCAATTGCTTAAGGATAAAGACTTGATTCCAATCAATTGCAAATGGAACATAAAGGAGAATGAGAAACCAATTCCTTTTGGAATAAGACTTGATTCAATCAATGGTCAAAAGAACCAAAGAAGAAAGAGAAACCAAATTCTTAACGATTAATACTTGATTCTATTCATGTACAAAGGAACATAAAGAGAATGAGAAACCAATTCCTTTTGGAATAAGACTTGATTCAATCAATGGCCAAAGAACTTAAAGAAGAAAGAGAAGCCAATTGCTTAAGGATAAAGACTTGATTCCAATCAATTGCAAATGGAACATAAAGGAGAATGAGAAACCAATTCCTTTTGGAATAAGACTTGATCCAATCAATGGTCAAAAGAACCAAAGAAGAAAGAGAAACCAAATTCTTAACGATTAATACTTGATTCTAATTCATGTACAAAGGAACATAAAGAGAATGAGAAACCAATTCCTTTTGGAATAAGACTTGATTCAATCAATGGCCAAAAGAAGTTAACAAAGAAGAGAAACCGATTGCTTAAGGATAAAGACTTGATTCAATCAATTGCACAAGGAACATAACGGTCAATGAGAAACCAATTCCATTTGGAATAAGACTTGATTCAATCAATGGCCAAAGAACTTAAAGAAAGAGAAGCCAATTGCTTAAGGATAAAGACTTGATTCAATCAATTGCAAATGGAACATAAAGGAGAATGAGAAACCAATTCCTTTTGGAATAAGACTTGATTCAATCAATGGTCAAAAGAACCAAAGAAGAAGAGAAACCAAATTCTTAACGATTAATACTTGATTCTATTCATGTACAAAAGGAACATAAAGAGAATGAGAAACCAATTCCTTTTGGAATAAGACTTGATTCAATCAATGGCCAAAAAGAAGTTAACAAAGAAAGAGAAACCGATTGCTTAAGGATAAAGACTTGATTCAATCAAATGCACAAGGAACATAACGGTCAATGAGAAACCAATTCCATTTGGAATAAGACTTGATTCAATCAATGGCCAAAGAACTTAAAGAAGAAAGAGAAGCCAATTGCTTAAGGATAAAGACTTGATTCAATCAATTGCAAATGGAACATAAAGGAGAATGAGAAACCAATTCCTTTTGGAATAAGACTTGATTCAATCAATGGTCAAAAGAACCAAAGAAGAAAGAGAAACCAAATTCTTAACGATTAATACTTGATTCTATTCATGTACAAAGGAACATAAAGAGAATGAGAAACCAATTCCTTTTGGAATAAGACTTGATTCAATCAATGGCCAAAGAAGTTAACAAAGAAAGAAGAAACCAATTGCTTAAGGATAAAGACTTGATTCAATCAATTGCAAAGGAACATAACGGTCAATGAGAAACCAATTCCATTTGGAATAAGACTTGATTCAATCAATGGCCAAAGAACTTAAAGAAGAAAGAAAGCCAATTGCTTAAGGATAAAGACTTGATTCCAATCAATTGCAAATGGAACATAAAGGAGAATGAGAAACCAATTCCTTTTGGAATAAGACTTGATTCAATCAATGGTCAAAAGAACCAAAAGAAGAAAGAAAACCAATTCTTAACGATTAATACTTGATTCTATTCATGTACAAAGGAACATAAAGAGAATGAGAAACCAATTCCATTTGGAATAAGACTTGATTCAATCAATGGCCAAAAGAACTTAAAGAAGAAGAGAAGCCAATTGCTTAAGGATAAAGACTTGATTCAATCAATTGCAAATGGAACATAAAGGAGAATGAGAAACCAATTCCTTTTGGAATAAGACTTGATTCAATCAATGGTCAAAGAACCAAAGAAGAAAGAAACCAAATTCTTAACGATTAGTACTTGATTCTATTCATGTACAAAGGAACATAAAGAGAATGAGAAACCAATTCCTTTTGGAATAAGACTTGATTCAATCAATGGTAAAGAAGTTAACAAAGAAAGAGAAACCGATTGCTTAAGGATAAAGACTTGATTCCAATCAAATGCGCAAGGAACATAACGGTCAATGAGAAACCAATTCCATTTGGAATAAGACTTGATTCCAATCAATGGCCAAAAGAACTTAAAGAAGAAAGAGAAGCCAATTGCTTAAGGATAAATACTTGATTCCAATCAATTGCAAATGGAACATAAAGGAGAATGAGAAACCAATTCCTTTTGGAATAAGACTTGATTCCAATCAATGGTCAAAAGAACCAAAGAAGAAAGAGAAACCAAATTCTTAACGATTAATACTTGATTCTATTCATGTACAAAAGGAACATAAAAGAGAATGAGAAACCAATTCCTTTTGGAATTAGACTTGATTCAATCAATGGCCAAAAGAAGTTAACAAAGAAAGAGAAACCGATTGCTTAAGGATAAAGACTTGATTCCAATCAATTGCACAAGGAACATAACGGTAAATGAGAAACAAATTCCATGTGGAATAAAACTTGATTCCAATCGATGGCCAAAGAACTTAAAGAAGAAGAAGAAGCCAATTGCTTAAGGATAAAGACTTGATTCCAATCAATTGCAAATGGAACATAAAGGAGAATGAGAAACCAATTCCTTTTGGAATTGGACTTGATCCAATCAATGGTCAAAAGAACCAAAAGAAGAAAGAGAAACCAAATTCTTAACGATTAATACTTGATTCTATTCATGTACAAAGGGAAACCAATTCCTTTTGGAATAAGACTTGATTCCAATCAATGGCCAAAAGAACTTAAAGAAGAAAGAAAAGCCAATTGCTTAAGGATAAAGACTTGATTCCAATCAATTGCAAATGGAACATAAAGGAGAATGAGAAACCAATTCCTTTTGGAATAAGACTTGATTCCAATCAATGGTCAAAAGAACCCAAAGAAGAAAGAGAAACCAAATTCTTAACGATTAATACTTGATTCTATTCATGTACAAAAGGAACATAAAAGAGAATGAGAAACCAATTCCATTTGGAATAAGACTTGATTCAATCAATGGCCAAAAGAACTTAAAGAAGAAGAGAAGCCAATTGCTTAAGGATAAAGACTTGATTCAATCAATTGCAAATGGAACACAAAGGAGAATGAGAAACCAATTCCTTTTGGAATAAGACTTCATTCGAATCAATGGTCAAAAGAACCAAAAGAAGAAGGAGAAACCAAATTCTTAACGATTAATACTTGATTCTATTCATGTACAAAAGGAACAAAAAAGAGAATGAGAAACCAATTCCTTTTGGAATTAGACTTGATTCAATCAATGGCCAAAAGAAGTTAACAAAGAAAGAGAAGCCGATTGCTTAAGGATAAAGACTTGATTTCAATCAAATGCACAAGGAACATAACGGTCAATGAGAAACCAATTCCATTTGGAATAAGACTTGATTCAATCAATGGCCAAAGAACTTAAAGAAGAAAGAAAGCCAATTGCTTAAGGATAAAGACTTGATTCCAATCAATTGCAAATGGAACATAAAGGAGAATGAGAAACCAATTCCTTTTGGAATAAGACTTGATTCAATCAATGGTCAAAAGAACCAAAGAAGAAAGAGAAACCAAATTCTTAACGATTAATACTTGATTCTATTCATGTACAAAGGATCATAAAGAGAATGAGAAACCAATTCCTTTTGGAATAAGACTTGATTCAATCAATGGCCAAAAGAAGTTAAAAAGAAAGAAAAACCGATTGCTTAAGGATAAAGACTTGATTCCAATGAATTGCACAGGGAACATGACGGTCAATGAGAAACTAAATCCTTTTGGAATAAGACTTGATTCAATCAATTGCACAAGGAACATGATGGTCAATGAGAAACCAATTCCATTTGGAATAAGACTTGATTCAATCAATGGCCAAAAGAACATGAAAGAAGAAAGACAAGCCAATTGCTTAAGGATAAAGACTTGATTCAATCAATTGCAAATGGAACATAAAGGAGAATGAGAAACCAATTCCTTTTGGAATAAGACTTGATTCAATCAATGGTCAAAAGAACCAAAGAAGAAGAGAAACCAAATTCTTAACGATTAATACTTGATTCTATTCATGTACAAAAGGAACATAAAGAGAATGAGAAACCAATTCCTTTTGGAATAAGACTTGATTCAATCAATGGCCAAAGAAGTTAACAAAGAAGAAAACCGATTGCTTAAGGATAAAGACTTGATTCAATCAAATGCAAAAGGAACATAACGGTCAATGAGAAACCAATTCCATTTGGAATAAGACTTGATTCAATCAATGGCCAAAGAACTTAAAGAAGAAAGAAAGCCAATTGCTTAAGGATAAAGACTTGATTCAATCAATTGCAAATGGAACATAAAGGAGAATGAGAAACCAATTCCTTTTGGAATAAGACTTGATTCAATCAATGGTCAAAAGAACCAAAGAAGAAGAGAAACCAAATTCTTAACGATTAATACTTGATTCTATTCATGTACAAAGGAACATAAAGAGAATGAGAAACCAATTCCTTTTGGAATAAGACTTGATTCAATCAATGGCCAAAGAAGTTAACAAAGAAGAAGAAACCGATTGCTTAAGGATAAAGACTTGATTCAATCAATTGCACAAGGAACATAACGGTCAATGAGAAACCAATTCCATTTGGAATAAGACTTGATTCCAATCAATGGCCAAAAGAACTTAAAGAAGAAAGAGAAGCCAATTGCTTAAGGATAAAGACTTGATTCCAATCAATTGCAAATGGAACATAAAGGAGAATGAGAAACCAATTCCTTTTGGAATAAGACTTGATTCCAATCAATGGTCAAAAGAACCAAAGAAGAAAGAGAAACCAAATTCTTAACGATTAATACTTGATTCTATTCATGTACAAAGGAACATAAAGAGAATGAGAAACCAATTCCTTTTGGAATAAGACTTGATTCAATCAATGGCCAAAGAAGTTAACAAAGAAAGAGAAACCGATTGCTTAAGGATAAAGACTTGATTCCAATCAAATGCACAAGGAACATAACGGTCAATGAGAAACCAATTCCATTTGGAATATGACTTGATTCCAATCAATGGCCAAAAGAACTTAAAGAAGAAGAGAGGCCAATTGCTTAAGGATAAAGACTTGATTCCAATCAATTACAAATGGAACATAAAGGAGAATGAGAAACCAATTCCTTTTGGAATAAGACTTGATTCAATCAATGGTCAAAAAGAACCAAAGAAGAAGAAGAAACCAAATTCTTAACGATTAATACTTGATTCTATTCATGTACAAAAGGAACATAAAAGAGAATGAGAAACCAATTCCATTTGGAATAAGACTGGATTCCAATCAATGGCCAAAAAAGTTAACAAAGAAAGAGAAACCGATTGCTTAAGGATAAAGACTTGATTCCAATCAAATGCACAAGGAACATAACGGTCAATGAGAAACCAATTCCATTTGGAATAAGACTTGATTCCAATCAATGGCCAAAAGAACTTAAAGAAGAAAGAGAAGCCAATTGCTTAAGGATAAAGACTTGATTCCAATCAATTGCAAATGGAACATAAAGGAGAATGAGAAACCAATTCCTTTTGGAGTAAGACTTGATTCCAATCAATGGTCAAAAGAACCAAAAGAAGAAAGAGAAACCAAATTCTTAACGATTAATACTTGATTCTATTCATGTACAAAAGGAACATAAAAGAGAATGAGAAACCAATTACATTTGGAATATAACTTGATTCCAATCAATGGCCAAAAGAACTTAAAGAAGAAAGAGAAGCCAATTGCTTAAGGATAAAGACTTGATTCCAATCAATTGCAAATGGAACATAAAGGAGAATGAGAAACCAATTCCTTTTGGATTAAGACTTGATTCCAATCAATGGTCAAAAAAACCAAAAGAAGAAAGAGAATCCAAATTCTTAACGATTAATACTTGATTCTATTCATGTACAAAAGGAACATAAAAGAGAATGAGAAACCAATTCCTTTTGGAATTAGACTTGATTCAATCAATGGCCAAAAGAAGTTAACAAAGAAAGAGAAACCAATTGCTTAAGGATAAAGACTTGATTCCAATCAATTGCACAAGGAACATAACGGTCAATGAGAAACCAATTCCATTTGGAATAAGACTTGATTCCAATCAATGGCCAAAAGAACTTAAAGAAGAAAGAGAGGCCAATTGCTTAAGGATAAAGACTTGATTCAATCAATTGCAAATGGAACATAAAGGAGAATGAGAAACCAATTCCTTTTGGAATAAGACTTGATTCAATCAATGGTCAAAAGAACCAAAAAGAAGAAAGAAACCAAATTCTTAACGATTAATACTTGATTCTATTCATGTACAAAGGAACATAAAGAGAATGAGAAACCAATTCCATTTGGAATAAGACTTGATTCAATCAATGGCCAAAGAACTTAAAGAAGAAAGAAGCCAATTGCTTAAGGATAAAGACTTGATTCAATCAATTGCAAATGGAACATAAAGGAGAATGAGAAACCAATTCCTTTTGGAATAAGACTTGATTCAATCAATGGTCAAAAGAACCAAAAAGAAGAAGAGAAACCAAATTCTTAACGATTAATACTTGATTCTATTCATGTACAAAGGAACATAAAGAGAATGAGAAACCAATTCCTTTTGGAATAAGACTTGATTCAATCAATGGCCAAAGAAGTTAACAAAGAAGAAGAAACCGATTGCTTAAGGATAAAGACTTGATTCAATCAAATGCACAAGGAACATAACGGTCAATGAGAAACCAATTCCATTTGGAATAAGACTTGATTCAATCAATGGCCAAAAGAACTTAAGAAGAAGAGAAGCCAATTGCTTAAGGATAAAGACTTGATTCAATCAATTGCAAATGGAACATAAAGGAGAATGAGAAACCAATTCCTTTTGGAATAAGACTTGATTCAATCAATGGTCAAAAGAACCAAAAGAAGAAGAGAAACCAAATTCTTAACGATTAATACTTGATTCTATTCATGTACAAAGGATCATAAAGAGAATGAGAAACCAATTCCTTTTGGAATAAGACTTGATTCAATCAATGGCCAAAGAAGTTAAAAAAGAAGAGAAACCGATTGCTTAAGGATAAAGACTTGATTCCAATCAATTGCCACGGGGGTACATAACGGTCAATGAGAAACTAATTCCTTTTGGAATAAGACTTGATTCAATCAATTGCACAAGGAACATGATGGTCAATGAGAAACCAATTCCATTTGGAATAAGACTTGATTCAATCAATGGCCAAAAGAACTTAAGAAGAAAGAAGAAGCCAATTGCTTAAGGATAAAGACTTGATTCAATCAATTGCAAATGGAACATAAAGGAGAATGAGAAACCAATTCCTTTTGGAATAAGACTTGATTCAATCAATGGTCAAAAGAACCAAAGAAGAAAGAGAAACCAAATTCTTAACGATTAATACTTGATTCTATTCATGTACAAAGGAACATAAAGAGAATGAGAAACCAATTCCTTTTGGAATAAGACTTGATTCAATCAATGGCCAAAAGAAGTTAAAAAGAAAGAGAAACCGATTGCTTAAGGATAAAGACTTGATTCAATCAATTGCACAAGGAACATAACGGTCAATGAGAAACCAATTCCTTTTGGAATAAGACTTGATTCAATCAATGGCCAAAGAACTTAAAGAAGAAAGAGAAGCCAATTGCTTAAGGATAAAGACTTGATTCAATCAATTGCAAATGGAACATAAAGGAGAATGAGAAACCAATTCCATTTGGAATAAGACTTGATTCAATCAATGGCCAACAGAACTTAAAGAAGAAAGAGAAGCCAATTGCTTAAGGATAAAGACCTGATTCCAATCAATTGCAAATGGAACATAAAGGAGAATGAGAAACCAATTCCTTTTGGAATAAGACTTGATTCAATCAATGGTCAAAAGAACCAAAGAAGAAAAAGAAACCAAATTCTTAACGATTAATACTTGATTCTATTCATGTACAAAGGAACATAAAGAGAATGAGAAACCAATTCCTTTTGGAATAAGACTTGATTCAATCAATGGCCAAAGAACTTAAAAAAGAAAGAGAACCCAATTGCTTAAGGCTAAATACTTGATTCAAATCAAATGCGCAAGGAACATAACGGTCAATGAGAAACCAATTCCATTTATAATAAGACTTGATTCCAATCGATGGCCAAAGAACTTAAAGAAGAAGAAAGAAGCCAATTGCTTAAGGATAAAGACTTGATTCCAATCAATTGCAAATGGAACATAAAGGAGAATGAGAAACCAATTCCTTTTGGAATAAGACTTGATTCCAATCAATGGTCAAAAGAACCAAAAGAAGAAAGAGTAACCAAATTCTTAACGATTAATACTTGATTCTATTCATGTACAAAGGAACATAAAGAGAATGAGAAACCAATTCCATTTGGAATAAGACTTGATTCAATCAATGGCCAAAAGAACTTAAAGAAGAAAGAAGCCAATTGCTTAAGGATAAAGACTTGATACTAATCAATTGCAAATGGAACATAAAGGAGAATGAGAAACCAATTCCTTTTGGAATAAGACTTGATTCAATCAATGGTCAAAGAACCAAAAGAAGAAAGAGAAACCAAATTCTTAACGATTAATACTTGATTCTATTCATGTACAAAGGAACATAAAAGAGAATGAGAAACCAATTCCTTTTGGAATAAGACTGGATTCCAATCAATGGCCAAAAAAAGTTAACAAAGAAAGAGAAACCGATTGCTTAAGGATAAAGACTTGATTCCAATCAAATGCACAAGGAACATAACGGTCAATGAGAAACCAATTCCATTTGGAATAAGGCTTGATTCCAATCAATGGCCAAAAGAACTTAAAGAAGAAAGAGAAGCCAATTGCGTAAGGATAAAGACTTGATTCCAATCAATTGCAAATGGAACATAAAGGAGAATGAGAAACCAATTCCTTTTGGAATAACACTTGATTCCAATCAATGGTCAAAAGAACCAAAAGAAAAAAGAGAAACCAAATTCTTAACGATTAATACCTGATTCTATTCATGTACAAAAGGATCAATAAAGAGAATGAGAAACCAATTCCTTTTGGAATAAGACTTGATTCCAATCAATGGCCAAAAGAAGTTAAAAAAGAAAGAGAAACCGATTGCTTAAGGATAAAGACTTGATTCCAATCAATTGCACAGGGGACATAACGGTCAATGAGAAACTAATTCCTTTTGGAATAAGACTTGATTCCAATCAATTGCACAAGGAACATGATGGTCAATGAGAAACCAATTCCATTTGGAATAAGACTTGATTCCAATCAATGGCCACAAGAACATGAAGAAGAAAGACAAGCTAATTGCTTAAGGATAAAGACTTGATTCCAATCAATTGCAAATGGAACATAAAGGAGAATGAGAAACCAATTCCTTTTGGAATAAGACTTGATTCCAATCAATGGTCAAAAGAACCAAAAGAAGAAAGAGAAACCAAATTCTTAACGATTAATACTTGATTCTATTCATGTACAAAAGGAACATAAAAGAGAATGAGAATCCAATTCCTTTTGGAATAAGACTTGATTCCAATCAATGGCCAAAAGAAGTTAACAAAGAATGATAAACCGATTGCTTAAGGATAAAGACTTGATTCCAATCAAATGCACAAGGAACATAACGGTCAATGAGAAACCAATTCCATTTGGAATAAGACTTGATTCAATTCAATGGCAAAAAGAACTTAAAGAAGAAGAGAGGCCAATTGCTTAAGGATAAAGACTTGATTCCAATCAATTACAAATGGAACATAAAGGAGAATGAGAAACCAATTCCTTTTGGAATAAGACTTGATTCCAATGGTCAAAGAACCAAAAGAAGAAGAAACCAAATTCTTAACGATTAATACTTGATTCTATTCATGTACAAAGGAACATAAAGGAGAATGAGAAACCAATTCCATTTGGAATAAGACTTGATTCCAATCAATGGCCCAAAAGAACTTAAAGAAGAAAGAGAAGCCAATTGCTTAAGGATAAAGACCTGATTCAATCAATTGCAAATGGAACATAAAGGAGAATGAGAAACCAATTCCTTTTGGAATAAGACTTGATTCAATCAATGGTCAAAAGAACCAAAGAAGAAAGAGAAACCAAATTCTTAACGATTAATACTTGATTCTATTCATGTACAAAGGAACATAAAGAGAATGAGAAACCAATTCCTTTTGGAATAAGACTTGATTCAATCAATGGCCAAAAGAAGTTAACAAAGAAAGAAGAAACCGATTGCTTAAGGATAAAGACTTGATTCAATCAAATGCACAAGGAACATAACGGTCACTGAGAAACCAATTCCATTTGGAATAAGACTTGATTCAATCAATGGCCAAAGAACTTAAAGAAGAAAGAGAAGCCAATTGCTTAAGGATAAAGACTTGATTCCAATCAATTGCAAATGGAACATAAAGGAGAATGAGAAACCAATTCCTTTTGGAATAAGACTTGATTCCAATCAATGGTCAAAAGAACCAAAGAAGTAAGAGAAACCAAATTCTTAACGATTAATACTTGATTCTATTCATGTACAAAAGGATCATAAAAGAGAATGAGAAACCAATTCCTTTTGGAATAAGACTTGATTCCAATCAATGGCCAAAAGAAGTTAACAAAGAAAGAGAAACCGATTGCTTAAGGATAAAGACTTGATTCAATCAATTGCACAGGAACATAACGGTCAATGAGAAACCAATTCCTTTTGGAATAAGACTTGATTCAATCAATGGCCAATGAAGAAGAAAGAAGGAATAAAGACTTGATTCCAATCTTGCACAATGGAACATAAAAGAGAATGAGAAACCAATTCCATTTGGAATAAGGCTTGATTCCAATCAATGGCCAAAAGAACTTAAATAAGAAAGAGAAGCCAATTGCGTAAGGATAAAGACTTGATTCCAATCAATTGCAAATGGAACATAAAGGAGAATGAGAAACCAATTCCTTTTGGAATAACACTTGATTCCAATCAATGGTCAAAAGAACCAAAAGAAGAAAGAGAAACCAAATTCTTAACGATTAATACCTGATTCTATTCATGTACAAAAGGAACATAAAAGAGAATGAGAAACCAATTCCTTTTGGAATAAGACTTGATTCCAATCAATGGCCAAAAGAAGTTAAAAAAGAAAGAGAAACCGATTGCTTAAGGATAAAGACTTGATTCCAATCAATTGCACAGGGGACATAACGGTCAATGAGAAACTAATTCCTTTTGGAATAAGACTTGATTCCAATCAATTGCACAAGGAACATGATGGTCAATGAGAAACCAATTCCATTTGGAATAAGACTTGATTCCAATCAATGGCCAAAAGAACTTAAAGAAGAAAGAGAAGCCAATTGCTTAAGGATAAAGACTTGATTCCAATCAATTGCAAATGGAACATAAAGGAGAATGAGAAACCAATTCCTTTTGGAATAAGACTTGATTCCAATCAATGGTCAAAAGAACCAGAAGAAGAAAGAGAAACCAAATTCTTAACGATTAATACTTGATTCTATTCATGTACAAAGGAACATAAAGAGAATGAGAAACCAATTCCTTTTGGAATAAGACTTGATTCAATCAATGGCCAAAAGAAGTTAAAAAGAAAGAGAAACCGATTGCTTAAGGATAAAGACTTGATTCAATCAATTGCCGCAGGGGACATAACGGTCAATGAGAAACTAATTCCTTTTGGAATAAGACTTGATTCAATCAATTGCACAAAGGAACATGATGGTCAATGAGAAACCAATTCCATTTGGAATAAGACTTGATTCAATCAATGGCCAAAGAACATGAAGAAGAAAGACAAGCCAATTGCTTAAGGATAAAGACTTAATTCCAATCAATTGCAAATGGAACATAAAGAAGAATGAGAAACCAATTCCTTTTGGAATAAGACTTGATTCAATCAATGGTCAAAGAACCAAAAGAAGAAGAGAAACCAAATTCTTAACGATTAATACTTGATTCTATTCATGTACAAAGGAACATAAAGAGAATGAGAAACCAATTCCTTTTGGAATAAGACTTGATTCAATCAATGGCCAAAGAAGTTAACAAGAAAAGAAACCGATTGCTTAAGGATAAAGACTTGATTCAATCAAATGCACAAGGAACATAACGGTCAATGAGAAACCAATTCCATTTGGAATAAGACTTGATTCAATCAATGGCCAAAAGAACTTAAAGAAGAAGAGAAGCCAATTGCTTAAGGATAAAGACTTGATTCCAATCAATTGCAAATCGAACATAAAGGAGAATGAGAAACCAATTCCTTTTGGAGTAAGACTTGATTCAATCAATGGTCAAAAGAACCAAAGAAGAAGAGAAACCAAATTCTTAACGATTAATACTTGATTCTATTCATGTACAAAGGATCATAAAGAGAATGAGAAACCAATTCCTTTTGGAATTAGACTTGATTCAATCAATGGCCAAAAGAAGTTAACAAAGAAAGAGAAACCGATTGCTTAAGGATAAAGACTTGTTTTCAATCAAATGCACAAGGAACATAACGGTCAATGAGAAACCAATTCCATTTGGAATAAGACTTGATTTCAATCAATGGCCAAAAGAACTTAAAGAAGAAAGAGAAGCCAATTGCTTAAGGATAAAGACTTGATTCCAATCAATTGCAAATGGAACATAAAGGAGAATGAGAAACCAATTCCTTTTGGAATAAGACTTGATTCCAATTAATGGTCAAATGAACCAAAAGAAGAATGAGAAACCAAATTCTTAACGATTAATACTTGATTCTATTCATGTACAAAAGGAACATAAAAGAGAATGAGAAACCAATTCCTTTTGGAATAAGACTTGATTCCAATCAATGGCCAAAAGAAGTTAACAAAGAAAGTGAAACCGATTGCTTAAGGATAAAGACTTGATTCCAATCAAATGCACAAGGAACATAACGGTCAATGAGAAACCAATTCCATTTGGAATAAGACTTGATTCCAATCAATGGCCAAAAGAACTTAAAGAAGAAGAAGAAGCCAATTGCTTAAGGATAAAGACTTGATTCCAATCAATTGCAAATGGAACATAAAGGAGAATGAGAAACCAATTCCTTTTGGAATTGGACTTGATCCAATCAATGGTCAAAAGAACCAAAAGAAGAAAGAGAAACCAAATTCTTAACGATTAATACTTGATTCTATTCATGTACAAAAGGAACATAAAAGAGAATGAGAAACCAATTCCTTTTGGAATTAGACTTGATTCAATCAATGGCCAAAAGAAGTTAACAAAGAAAGAGAAACCGATTGCTTAAGGATAAAGACTTGATTCCAATCAAATGCACAAGGAACATAACGGTCAATGAGAAACCAATTCCATTTGGAATAAGACTTGATTCAATCAATATCCAAAAGAACTTAAAGAAGAAAGAAAGCCAATTGCTTAAGGATAAAGACTTGATTCAATCAATTGCAAATGGAACATAAAGGAGAATGAGAAACCAATTCCTTTTGGAATAAGACTTGATTCAATCAATGGTCAAAAGAACCAAAGAAGAAAGAGAAACCAAATTCTTAACGATTAATACTTGATTCTATTCATGTACAAAGGAACATAAAGGAGAATGAGAAACCAATTCCAATTGGAATAAGACTTGATTCCAATCAATGGCCAAAAGAACTTAAAGAAGAAAGAGAAGCCAATTGCTTAAGGATAAAGACTTGATTCCAATCAATTGCAAATGGAACATAAAGGAGAATGAGAAACCAATTCCTTTTGGAATAAGACTTGATTCCAATCAATGGTCAAAAGAACCAAAAGAAGAAAGAGAAACCAAATTCTTAACGATTAATACTTGATTCTATTCATGTACAAAAGGAACATAAAAGAGAATGAGAAACCAATTCCTTTTGGAATTAGACTTGATTCCAATCAATGGCCAAAAGAAGTTAACAAAGAAAGAGAAACCGATTGCTTAAGGATAAAGACTTGATTCCAATCAAATGCACAAGGAACATAACGGTCAATGAGAAACCAATTCCATTTGGAATAAGGCTTGATTCCAATCAATGGCCAAAAGAACTTAAATAAGAAAGAGAAGCCAATTGCGTAAGGATAAAGACTTGATTCCAATCAATTGCAAATGGAACATAAAGGAGAATGAGAAACCAATTCCTTTTGGAATAAGACTTGATTCCAATCAATGGTCAAAAGAACCAAAAGAAGAAGGAGAAACCAAATTCTTAACGATTAATACTTGATTCTATTCATGTACAAAAGGATCATAAAAGAGAATGAGAAACCAATTCCTTTTGGAATAAGACTTGATTCCAATCAATGGCCAAAAGAAGTTAAAAAAGAAAGAGAACCCGATTGCTTAAGGATAAAGACTTGATTCCAATCAATTGCACAGGGGACATAACGGTCAATGAGAAACTAATTCCTTTTGGAATAAGACTTGATTCCAATCAATTGCACAAGGAACATGATGGTCAATGAGAAACCAATTCCATTTGGAATAAGACTTGATTCCAATCAATGGCCAAAAGAACATGAAGAAGAAAGACAAGCTAATTGCTTAAGGATAAAGACTTAATTCCAATCAATTGCAAATGGAACATAAAGAAGAATGAGAAACCAATTCCTTTTGGAATAAGACTTGATCCCATCAATGGTCAAAAGAACCAAAAGAAGAATGAGAAACCAAATTCTTAACGATTAATACTTGATTCTATTCATGTACAAAAGGAACATAAAAGAGAATGAGAAACCAATTCCTTTTGGAATTAGACTTGATTCAATCAATGGCCAAAAGAAGTTAACAAAGAAAGAGAAACCGATTGCTTAAGGATAAAGACTTGATTCCAATCAAATGCACAAGGAACATAACGGTCAATGAGAAACCAATTCCATTTGGAATAAGACTTGATTCCAATCAATGGCCAAAGAACGTAAAGAAGAAAGAGAAGCCAATTGCTTAAGGATAAAGACTTGATTCCAATCAATTGCAAATGGAACATAAAGGAGAATGAGAAACCAATTCCTTTTGGAATTGGACTTGATCCAATCAATGGTCAAAAGAACCAAAAGAAGAAAGAGAAACCAAATTCTTAACGATTAATACTTGATTCTATTCATGTACAAAAGGAACATAAAAGAGAATGAGAAACCAATTCCTTTTGGAATTAGACTTGATTCCAATCAATGGCCAAAAGAAGTTAACAAAGAAAGAGAAACCGATTGCTTAAGGATAAAGACTTGATTCCAATCAAATGCACAAGGAACATAACGGTCAATGAGAAACCAATTCCATTTGGAATAAGACTTGATTCCAATCAATGGCCAAAAGAACTTAAAGAAGAAAGAGAAGCCAATTGCTTATGGATAAAGACTTAATTCCTATCAATTGGAAATGGAACATAAAGGAGAATGAGAAACCAATTCCTTTTGGTATAAGACTTGATTCCAATCAATGGTCAAAAGCACCAAAAGAAGAAAGAGAAACCAAATTCTTAACGATTAATACTTGATACTATTCATGTACAATACGGACATAGAGAAGAATGAGAAACCAATTCCTTTTGGAATAAGACTTGATTCCAATCAATGGCCAAAAAAAGTTAACAAAGAAAGAGAACCCGATTGCTTAAGGATAAAGACTTGATTCCAATCAAATGCACAAGGAACATAACGGTCAATGAGAAACCAATTCCATTTGGAATAAGAGTTGATTCAATCAATGGCCAAAAGAACTTAAAGAAGAAGAGAAGCCAATTGCTTAAGGATAAAGACTTGATTCAATCAATTGCAAATGGAACATAAAGGAGAATGAGAAACCAATTCCTTTTGGAATAAGACTTGATTCAATCAATGGTCAAAAGAACCAAAGAAGAAAGAGAAACCAAATTCTTAACGATTAATACTTGATTCTATTCATGTACAAAGGATCATAAAGAGAATGAGAAACCAATTCCTTTTGGAATTAGACTTGATTCAATCAATGGCCAAAAGAAGTTAACAAAGAAAGAGAAACCGATTGCTTAAGGATAAAGACTTGATTCCAATCAAATGCACAAGGAACATAACGGTCAATGAGAAACCAATTCCATTTGGAATAAGACTTGAGTTCAATCAATGGCCAAAAGAACTTAAAGAAGAAAGAAAAGCCAATTGCTTAAGGATAAAGACTTGATTCCAATCAATTGCAAATGGAACATAAAGGAGAATGAGAAACCAATTCCTTTTGGAATAAGACTTGATCCAATCAATGATCAAAAGAACCAAAAGAAGAGAAACCAAATTCTTAACGATTAATACTTGATTCTATTCATGTACAAAGGAACATAAAGAGAATGAGAAACCAATTCCATTTGGAATAAGACTTGATTCCAATCAACGGCCAAAGAACGTAAAGAAGAAAGAGAAGCCAATTGCTTAAGGATAAAGACTTGATTCCAATCAATTGCAAATGGAACATAAAGGAGAATGAGAAACCAATTCCTTTTGGAATAAGACTTGATTCCAATCAATGGTCAAAAGAACCAAAAGAAGAAAGAGAAACCAAATTCTTAACGATTAATACTTGATTCTATTCATGTACAAAAGGAACATAAAAGAGAATGAGAAACCAATTCCTTTTGGAATAAGACTGGATTCCAATCAATGGCCAAAGAAGTTAACAAAGAAAGAGAAACCGATTGCTTAAGGATAAAGACTTGATTCCAATCAAATGCACAAGGAACATAACGGTCAATGAGAAACCAATTCCATTTGGAATATGACTTGATTCCAATCAATGGCCAAAAGAACTTAAAGAAGAAAGAGAAGCCAATTGCTTAAGGATAAAGACTTGATTCCAATCAATTGCAAATGGAACATAAAGGAGAATGAGAAACCAATTCCTTTTGGAATAAGACTTGATTCCAATCAATGGTCAAAAGAACCAAAAGAAGAAAGAGAAACCAAATTCTTAACGATTAATACTTGATTCTATTCATGTACAAAAGGATCATAAAAGAGAATGAGAAACCAATTCCTTTTGGAATAAGACTTGATTCCAATCAATGGCCAAAAGAAGTTAACAAAGAAAGAGAAACCGATTGCTTAAGGATAAAGACTTGATTCCAATCAAATGCACAAGGAACATAACGGTCAATGAGAAACCAATTCTGATGCGGAACCCCAAGGATATAACGATCCCGAAACCCCGAACACACACTTTGATAGGAGACAAGCAATAGGATAAACACCCTCCCTACTAAACCCCTAAGAAACCCGTTCTTAGAAACGTAGATAATTGGGATAAGAAAGATGAAACTGAACAAATATCACAAGAAAATTTACCTTTGTAATAGTCTATTCAGTTTCTTGATGCAACAAGTAAAGATGATCACTCCTCACTTGCACACAATTGAGAGTTTCTTAGAAGAAACCAGAAAATGTAATTCAATAATGAGAAAAGCCGCTGCTACACATGTTTATGAGGTATTTATACCTCTTACATTAGGTTAAATTAAACCTAGCCCACTAGAAAAGGCCCAACTTGCAAAACAAACAATTGGGCTGAATAAAACACCTCAAAATAACTAAATGTCTTCTAAAGAAAACTAAAAAGGATAATTAAATAAAACTTGGCCCAATTACGGACATAATACATTTTAATCTTATTGTGCCACACTTAGAGATATGGGCTGCCCGCTTTCACTAGGTGGCCCATTTAGCTTTGTCTTCTCTTCCTTAGCCCATTCTTGATGCATCTCTTCCACAAATGACTTGGCTAAGTTCCCAAAGCTTTCTTTGACATCTTTGCTCTTGCTCTTGTAATAGGTCCCACAGGCATGTTAAAATTCCCATCTTGCCCGTTAGTGCTTGGAATGTCCAATTTGCCCCCGAGCTCGTATCATTCCCTCTCCTCAAAAAGATTAGTCCTCGAATGCATCCATATCAAATGGAGAAAGGTCGAAACATTAAAAGTAGTGAAACATTGTACTCACACAGGAGGTCAATCTTATATGCATTGTCATTGATCCTCTCTAGCACTTGAAATGGACCATCTCCCCTAGCATCAAGCTTGGATTTCCTTTGAGTAGGAAACCTCTCTTTTCGCAAATGAACCCAAACCCAATCACCAGGTTCAAACACAATTTGTTTACGAACTTTATTCACTCTTTGGGCTATCAATCTGCTTCTCTTCTCAATCATCTCACGTGCCTTCATGTGCATCTCTTTAACCTTTTCAGCCTTGCTTTCACCATCTAAACTAACAATATCACTCAAAGGCAAAGGCATTAAATCCAAAACAGTTAAAGGATTAAAACCATACACAATCTCAAATGGAGAAAAACCTGTAGAAGAATGTATAGTCCTATTATAAGCAAACTCAATAAAAGGCAAACAATCTTCCCAAGTTTTCAAATTCTTCCCAACAACCCAGACGCAATAAAGTCCCTAAAGTTCTATTCACCACTTCAGTTTGACCATCAGTTTGTGGGTGACAAGTAGTAGAATAATGCAATTTTGTTCCCAACTTACCCCACAACACTTTCCAAAAATGACTCGAAAACTTCACATCACGGTCGAAACAATAGTTCTCGGGACACCATGCAATCGCACAACTTCTCTAAAGAACAATTCAGCTATATTTGTTGCATCATCAGTTTTATGGCATGCAATAAAGTGAGCCATTTTACTAAATCATCCACTACAACAAAAATGCTATCTCTACCCTTCCTAGTTCTAGGCAATCCAAGCACAAAATCCATGGATATGTCAATCCAAGGATGAGTAGGAATAGGTAAGGTGTATACAAACCATGTGGCATAGACTTAGATTTAGCTTTGTTTACATGCAATGCATCTAGCACAAATTCTCTCAACATCTTTTAGCATGCGAGGCCAATAAAAATGTTCAGACAACACATCCAAAGTCTTATGCACACCAAAATGACCCATCAATCCACCACAATGTGATTCCCTAACAAGCAATTCTCTAGTTGAGCAAATAGGCACACAAATTCTATTGCCACGAAGCAGAAAACCTTCATGCCTATAGAACTTGTTAAATGCACCCTTTTCACATGTAGCATATATATTAGCAAAATCAGTCAGTTGCATACAAATCTTTCAAGTGCTCAAATCCTAACAACTTAGAAGAAAGTGTAGTGATTAAAGCATACCTCCTAGATAAAGCATCAAGCAACTACATTATCTTTTCCTTGCTTATAAGCAATCACATATGGAAAGGTCTCAATGAATTCCACCCATTTGGCATGTCTTTTGTTCAACTTACATTGACCTTTTAGGTGCTTCAAAGACTCATGATCGGTGTGAATCACGAACTCTTTGGGTAGCAAATAATGTTGCCAAACCTCCAAAGCTCGAACCAAGGCATATAGCTCCTTGTCATAGGTAGAATACTTGAGTTGAGCTCCATTCAACTTCTCATTGAAGAATGCAATGGGACGTCTTTCCTGCATCAAGCAGCACCTATACCAATCCCGAAGCATCACATTCTACTTCAAAAGTCTTATCAAAATTAGGCAAAACAAGAATAGGAAGCAGAACACAATTTTTCTTTCAAAGTGGTAAAAGCAAGTTCTTGTTCCTGTCCCCATTAAACCCAACATCCTTTTAACAATTTCAGTTAAAGGAGCAGCAATGGTAGAGAAATTTTTCACAAATCTCCTATAAAACCCAGCTAAACCATGAAAACTCCTTACCTCAGAAACACTCTTAGGCATTGGCCATTCTCGAATAGCCTTCACCTTCTCCTCATCAACCTCAATACCACGTGCACTCACAACAAAACCAAGAAACACAACTCTATCCATGCAAAATGTGCACTTCTTAAGGTTGGCATACAATCTCTCCTTCCTAAGAACTTCTAAAATAGCCTTAACATGCAATATGTGTTCATCCAAACAATTGCTGTAAATTAGAATATCATCAAAATAAACAACCACAAACTTTCCCAAGAAATCCCTCAAAATATGGTTCATTAAGCGCATGAAAGTACTAGGTGCATTAGTTAACCCAAAAGGCATAACCAACCACTCATAAAGACCATATTTTGTTTTAAATGCAGTCTTCCACTCATCCCCTGGTTTCATTCTAATTTGGTGATACCCACTTTTCAAATCAATTTTAGTGAATATGCATGCACCATTCAACTCATCAAGCATGTCATCTAACCTAGGGATAGGATGGCGATACTTTACCGTTATCTTGTTGATCGCACGACAATCCACACACATCCTCCAAGTGCCATCTTTCTTTGGAACCAACAAAGCTGGAACAGACATGGACTCATGCTTTCCTTCACGTACCCTTTAGCTAGTAGCTCATCCACTTGCCTCTGAAGCTCCTTTGTCTCCTCAGGATTACTTCTATAGGCTGGCCTATTTGGAATGCTAGCCCCGGGCATGAAGTCAATTTGGTGCTCAATCCCTCTCAATGGTGGTAATCCAGTTGGCACCTCATCAGGGAAAACATCTTCAAATTCCTGCAACAAAGAAACAAATCTACTAGGCAAATTTGGGTTAAGGTTAGTTTCAGTAAGAAAAACCTCCCTAAACCTTATCATAACCATTGCTCTCTTGCCTAGAAAAGCACCTTTCAAATCCCTCTCCTTTGCATAGAAACATATTTTTCTCTCAATTCTTTCAGTTTCTTCATTTTTCTCACTCTTTTCTTTTCTTTCACTCAGCTCTTTCTTTTCACTATTCAGATTCTTTCCTTTCTTTTCACTCACCATTGGTTTAGAACCTTGTGTGAGCCTATGTAATTTCTGGTGCACCTCCCTGTAATAATAAGAAGGTACAAATCTTTTCTTCATCACTTGCTTCATCTCTTCCCAAGTCTCAATAGGTCGCTCACCATTCCTCCTTCTAGACTTCATTAGCTCATCCCACCAAACTAGTGCATAATCTGAAAACTCCACTGCAGCCAACCTCACTTTCTTCTCTTCAGTATAATAATGGCATGCAAAGATCATCTCAACTTTCCTTTCCCATTCTAAGTAGGCTTCAGCATCGTTTCTTCCCTTGAATGGAGGAATTTGCATTTTTATGGCATTAATGTTGCTATCTTGTCTTCCTCGGTTCCTAGCTCTCCTATTTCTAACTGATTCAGCTCCATCAGATTCCTCCTCATATGGCTCACGATTGAAATCATTGTGATTTCGTCTATGCCTCTGATCACCCGTCTACTACTCTCTGAGATAGCTTGTGTCACTTTCCTTCTCCATTCATCCATATCATCAAGTCTACTATTCAATTTCTGAAATTGAGAAACAAAGGCTTGGTATATCACCTTCATATCTGGTGTCATGGGAGCTTCCTCTTGACCATTGGAAATAACACGCAAAGTGTTAATAAAGTAACCTCACAGTTCACTCTCTCACGTGTTTTCACTCAGAAATTGGGGGCACTCGTGTTTGGACTCAATTCAGGCTTTACCCTCTTTTGAACTCAACACTCTTGCCTTTTACCTCTTTTGACCACTTTTGGTTGTTGCACTTGAAATTAAACAAACCAAAACAAACTCAAATTCACAAGCAATATTTGGGACAGAAAATGAATGATAAACCAGAAAAGAAAACTCTAGTTGAGGACCAAAGGAAATGCAAAACCAAAGAAGAAAGAAATAGACACTAACAAATGAAGGAAGCTGATGCAAATTAAGATCAAGAATGTGCCAAGAAAACACAAGATTGGAATCAAAGAAAGTGGTGACAGAAGAAAACAAGACAAGAATCACACCAAAACT
The DNA here is from genome assembly GCA_031439585.1 of Pterocarpus macrocarpus. Classification (NCBI taxonomy): domain Eukaryota; kingdom Viridiplantae; phylum Streptophyta; class Magnoliopsida; order Fabales; family Fabaceae; genus Pterocarpus; species Pterocarpus macrocarpus. The sequence continues at coordinate 39,210,474 of CM062515.1, forward strand.
GGTTTCAATTGTGGATTAAAACAATTACGAAAATGCAGTTTTTTTTTTTTTAGCGTTTTTTTTTCTTTTTTTTTTTTTTTGTTTTCTAATGAATTCTGCAGACACTATTTTTTTTTTCACGTTTTTCTTTTTTTTTTTTGATCTGAAACACAAAATAGTAAAAACAGAGACAAGTAATGAGAAGAAAAAAAAAAAAATTGGAACAAAGAAAGGAAAACCCGAGCAGAAAAAAAAAAGGACAAATGCGACCAATAAAAACGCAGATAAATAGGAATTTATCTACAGTAGACTCGATACCAAATGATGCGGAACCCCAAGGATATAACGATCCCAAACCAAACACACACTTTGATAGGAGACAAGCAATAGGATAAACACCCTCCTACTAAACCCCTAAGAAACCCGTTCTTAGAAACGTAGATAATTGGGATAAGAAAGATGGCTGAACAAATATCACAAGAAAATTTACCTTTGTAATAGTCTATTCAGTTTCTTGATGCAACAAGTAAAGATGATCACTCCTCACTTGCACACAATTGAGAGTTTCTTAGAAGAAACCAGAAAATGTAATTCAATAATGAGAAAAGCCGCTGCTACACATGTTTATGAGGTATTTATACCTCTTACATTAGGTTAAATTAAACCTAGCCCACTAGAAAAGGCCCAACTTGCAAAACAAACAATTGGGCTGAATAAAACACCTCAAAATAACTAAATGTCTTCTAAAGAAAACTAAAAAGGATAATTAAATAAAACTTGGCCCAATTACGGACATAATACATTTTAATCTTATTGTGCCACACTTAGAGATATGGGCTGCCCGCTTTCACTAGGAGGCCCATTTAGCTTTGTCTTCACTTCCTTAGCCCATTCTTGATGCATCTCTTCCACAAATGACTTGGCTAAGTTCCCAAAGCTTTCTTTCAGCATCTTTGCTCTTGCTCTTGTAATAGGTCCCACGGGCATGTTAAAATTCCCATCTTGCCCGTTAGTGCTGGAATGTCCAATTTGCCCCCCTGAGCTCGTATCATTCCCTCCTCCTCAAAAGATTCGTCCTCGAATCTGCATCCATATCAAATGGAGAAAGGTCAGAAACATTAAAAGTAGCTGAAACATTGTACTCACCTGGGAGGTCAATCTTATATGCATTGTCATTGATCCTCTCTAGCACTTGAAATGGACCATCTCCCCTAGCATCAAGCTTGGATTTCCTTTGAGTAGGAAACCTCTCTTTTATAAATGAACCCAAACCCAATCACCAGGTTCAAACACAATTTGTTTACGAACTTTATTCACTCTTTGGGCTATCAATCTGCTTCTCTTCTCAATCATCTCACGTGCCTTCATGTGCATCTCTTTAACCTTTTCAGCCTTGCTTTCACCATCTAAACTAACAATATCACTCAAAGGCAAAGGCATTAAATCCAAAACAGTTAAAGGATTAAAACCATACACAATCTCAAATGGAGAAAAACCAGTAGAAGAATGTATAGTCCTATTATAAGCAAACTCAATAAAAGGCAAACAATCTTCCCAAGTTTTCAAATTCTTCCCAACAACTTGACGCAATAAAGTCCCTAAAGTTCTATTCACCTCTTCGGTTTGACCATCAGTTTGTGGGTGTCAAGTAGTAGAATAAAACTATTTTGTTCCCAACTTACCCCACAACACTTTCCAAATATGACACAAAAACTTCACATCACGGTCGAAACAATAGTTCTAGGGACACCATGCAAACGCACAACTTCTCTAAAGAACAATTCAGCAATATTTGTTGCATCATCAGTTTATGGCATGCAATAAAGTGAGCCATTTTACTAAATCATCCCACTACAACAAAAATGCTATCTCTACCCTTCCTAGTTCTAGGCAATCCAAGCACAAAATCCATGGATATGTCAATCCAAGGATGAGTAGGAATAGGTAAGGTGTATACAAACCATGTGGCATAGACTTAGATTTAGCTTTGTTTACATGCAATGCATCTAGCACAAATTCTCTCAACATCTTTTCGCATGCGAGGCCAATAAAAATGTTCAGACAACACATCCAAAGTCTTATGCACACCAAAATGACCCATCAATCCACCACAATGTGATTCCCTAACAAGCAATTCTCTAGTTGAGCAAATAGGCACACAAATTCTATTGCCACTAAAGCAGAAAACCTTCATGCCTATAGAACTTGTTAAATGCACCCTTTTCACATGTAGCATATATATTAGCAAAATCAGAGTCAGTTGCATACAAATCTTTCAAGTGCTCAAATCCTAACAACTTAGAAGAAAGTGTAGTGATTAAAGCATACCTCCTAGATAAAGCATCAGCAACTACATTATCTTTTCCTTGCTTATAAGCAATCACATATGGAAAGGTCTCAATGAATTCCACCCATTTGGCATGTCTTTTGTTCAACTTACATTGACCTTTTAGGTGCTTCAAAGACTCATGATCAGTGTGAATCACGAACTCTTTGGGTAGCAAATAATGTTGCCAAACCTCCAAAGCTCGAACCAAGGCATATAGCTCCTTGTCATAGGTAGAATACTTGAGTTGAGCTCCATTCAACTTCTCCTTTGAAGAATGCAATGGGACGTTTTTCTGCATCAAAACAGCACCTATACCAATCCCGGAAGCATCACATTCTACTTCAAAGTCTTATCAAAATTAGGCAAAACAAGAATAGGAGCAGAACACAATTTTTCTTTCAAAGTGGTAAAAGCAAGTTCTTGTTCCTGTCCCCATTTAAACCCAACATCCTTTTTAACAATTTCAGTTAAAGGAGCAGCAATGGTAGAGAAATTTTTCACAAATCTCCTATAAAACCCAGCTAAACCATGAAAACTCCTTACCTCAGAAACACTCTTAGGCATTGGCCATTCTCGAATAGCCTTCACCTTCTCCTCATCAACCTCAATACCACGTGCACTCACAACAAAACCAAGAAACACAACTCTATCCATGCAAAATGTGCACTTCTTAAGGTTGGCATACAATCTCTCCTTCCTAAGAACTTCTAAAATAGCCTTAACATGCAATATGTGTTCATCCAAACAATTGCTGTAAATTAGAATATCATCAAAATAAACAACCACAAACTTTCCCAAGAAATCCCTCAAAATATGGTTCATTAAAGCGCATGAAAGTACTAGGTGCATTAGTTAACCCAAAAGGCATAACCAACCACTCATAAAGACCATATTTTGTTTTAAATGCAGTCTTCCACTCATCCCCTGGTTTCATTCTAATTTGGTGATACCCACTTTTCAAATCAATTTTAGTGAATATGCATGCACCATTCAACTCATCAAGCATGTCATCTAACCTAGGGATAGGATGGCGATATTTCATCGTTATCTTGTTGACTGCCACGACAATCCACACACATCCTCCAAGTGCCATCTTTCTTTGGAACCAACAAAACTGGAACAGCACATGGACTCATGCTTTCCTTCACGTACCCTTTAGCTAGTAGCTCATCCACTTGCCTCTGAAGCTCCTTTGTCTCCTCAGGATTACTTCTATAGGCTGGCCTATTTGGAATGCTAGCCCCGGGCATGAAGTCAATTTGGTGCTCAATCCTCTCAATGGTGGTAATCCAGGTTGGCACCTCATCGGGAAAACATCTTCAAATTCCTGCAACAAAGAAACAAATCTACTAGGCAAATTTGGGTTAAGGTTAGTTTCAGTAAGAAAAACCTCCCTAAACCTTATCATAACCATTGCTCTCTTGCCTAGAAAAGCACCTTTCAAATCCCTCTCCTTTGCATAGAAACATATTTTTCTCTCAATTCTTTCAGTTTCTTCATTTTTCTCACTCTTTTCTTTTCTTTCACTCAGCTCTTTCTTTTCACTATTCAGATTCTTTCCTTTCTTTTCACTCACCATTGGTTTAGAACCTTGTGTGAGCCTATGTAATTTCTGGTGCACCTCCCTGTAATAATAAGAAGGTACAAATCTTTTCTTCATCACTTGCTTCATCTCTTCCCAAGTCTCAATAGGTCGCTCACCATTCCTCCTTCTAGACTTCATTAGCTCATCCCACCAAACTAGTGCATAATCTGAAAACTCCACTGCAGCCAACCTCACTTTCTTCTCTTCAGTATAATAATGGCATGCAAAGATCATCTCAACTTTCCTTTCCCATTCTAAGTAGGCTTGACAGATCGCTTTCTTCCCTTGAATGGAGGAATTTGCATTTTTATGGCATTAATGTTGCTATCTTGTCTTCCTCGGTTCCTAGCTCTCCTATTTCTAACGATTCACTCCATCGATTCCTCCTCATATGGCTCACGATTGAAATCATTGTGATTTCGTCTATGCCTCCTGATCACCCCGTCTACTACTCTCGAGATAGCTTGTGTCACTTCCCTTCTCCATTCATCCATATCATCAAGTCTACTATTCAATTTCAAATTGAGAAACAAAGGCTTGGTATATCACCTTCATATCTGGTGTCATGGGAGCTTCCTCTTGACCATTGGAAATAACCTGCAAAGTGTTAATAAAGTAACCTCACAGTTCACTCTCTCACGTGTTTTCACTCAGAAATTTGGGGCACTCGTGTTTACACTCAATTCAGGCTTTTACCCTCTTTTGAACTCAACACTCTTGCCTTTACCTCTTTTGACCACTTTTGGTTGTTGCACTTCAGAAATTAAACAAACCAAAACAAACTCAAATTCACAAGCAATATTTGGGACAGAAAATGAATGATAAACCAGCAAAAGAAAACTCTAGTTGAGGACCAAAGGAAATGCAAAACCAGCAAGAAAGAAATAGACACTAACAAATGAAGGAAACTGATGCAAATTAAGATCAAGAATGTGCCAAGAAAACACAAGATTGGAACCAAAGAAAGTGGTGACAGAAGAAAACAAGACAAGAATCACACCAAAACTGGTTTCAATTGTGGATTAAAACAATTCTGAAATTCTGCAGTTTTTTTTTTCGCGTTTTTTTTTTCGTTTTTTTGTTTTCTAATGAATTCTGCAGACACTATTTTTTTTTTCACGTTTTTCTTTTTTTTTTTTGATCTGAAACACAAAATAGTAAAAACAGAGACAACAGCAATGAAACAGAAAAAAAAAAAAAAATTGGAACAAAGAAAGGAAAACCTGCACAGAAAAAAAAGGACAAAATGCACCAATAAAAACGCAGATAAATAGGAATTTATCTACAAATGGCTCGATACCAAATGATGCGGAACCCCAAGGATATAACGATCCGAAACCAGAACACACACTTTGATAGGAGACAAGCAATAGGATAAACACCCTCCTACTAAACCCCTATAAAACCCGTTCTTAGATACGTAGATAATTGGGATAAGAAAGATGAAACTGAACAAATATCACAAGAAAATTTACCTTTGTAATAGTCTATTCAGTTTCTTGATGCAACAAGTAAAGATGATCACTCCTCACTTGCACACAATTGAGAGTTTCTTAGAAGAAACCAGAAAATGTAATTCAATAATGAGAAAAGCATTGCTACACATGTTTATGAGGTATTTATACCTCTTACATTAGGTTAAATTAAACCTAGCCCACTAGAAAAGGCCCAACTTGCAAAACAAACAATTGGGCTGAATAAAACACCTCAAAATAACTAAATGTCTTCTAAAGAAAACTAAAAAGGATAATTAAATAAAACTTGGCCCAATTACGGACATAATACATTTTAATCTTATTGTGCCACACTTAGAGATATGGGCTGCCCGCTTTCACTAGGTGGCCCATTTAGCTTTGTCTTCTCTTCCTTAGCCCATTCTTGATGCATCTCTTCCACAAATGACTTGGCTAAGTTCCCAAAGCTTTCTTTCAGCATCTTTGCTCTTGCTCTTGTAATAGGTCCCACGGGCATGTTAAAATTCCCATCTTGCCCGTTAGTGCTGGAATGTCCAATTTGCCCCCCTGAGCTCGTATCAAATTCCATTTGGAATAAGGCTTGATTCCAATCAATGGCCAAAAGAACTTAAAGAAGAAAGAGAAGCCAATTGCTTAAGGATAAAGACTTGATTCCAATCAATTGCAAATGGAACATAAAGGAGAATGAGAAACCAATTCCTTTTGGAATAAGACTTGATTCCAATCAATGGTCAAAAGAACCAAAAGAAGAAAGAGAAACCAAATTCTTAACGATTAATACTTGATTCTATTCATGTACAAAAGGAACATAAAAGAGAATGAGAAACCAATTCCTTTTGGAATAAGACTTGATTCCAATCAATGGCCAAAAGAAGTTAACAAAGAAAGAGAAACCGATTGCTTAAGGATAAAGACTTGATTCCAATCAAATGCACAAGGAACATAACGGTCAATGAGAAACCAATTCCATTTGGAATAAGACTTGATTCCAATCAATGGCCAAAAGAACTTAAAGAAGAAAGAGAAGCCAATTGCTTAAGGATAAAGACTTGATTCCAATCAATTGCAAATGGAACATAAAGGAGAATGAGAAACCAATTCCTTTTGGAATAAGACTTGATTCCAATCAATGGTCAAAAGAACCAAAAGAAGAAAGAGAAACCAAATTCTTAACGATTAATACTTGATTCTATTCATGTACAAAAGGATCATAAAAGAGAATGAGAAACCAATTCCTTTTGGAATAAGACTTGATTCCAATCAATGGCCAAAAGAAGTTAACAAAGAAAGAGAAACCGATTGCTTAAGGATAAAGACTTGATTCCAATCAAATGCACAAGGAACATAACGGTCAATGAGAAACCAATTCCATTTGGAATAAGACTTGATTCCAATCAATGGCCAAAAGAACTTAAAGAAGAAAGAGAAGCCAATTGCTTAAGGATAAAGACTTGATTCCAATCAATTGCAAATGGAACATAAAGGAGAATGAGAAACCAATTCCTTTTGGAATAAGACTTGATTCCAATCAATGGTCAAAAGAACCAAAAGAAGAAAGAGAAACCAAATTCTTAACGATTAATACTTGATTCTATTCATGTACAAAAGGAACATAAAAGAGAATGAGAAACCAATTCCATTTGGAATAAGACTTGATTCCAATCAATGGCCAAAAGAACTTAAAGAAGAAAGAGAAACCAATTGCTTAAGGATAAAGACTTGATTCCAATCAATTGCAAATGGAACATAAAGGAGAATGAGAAACCAATTCCTTTTGGAATAAGACTTGATTCCAATCAATGGTCAAAAGAACCAAAAGAAGAAAGAGAAACCAAATTCTTAACGATTAATACTTGATTCTATTCATGTACAAAAGGAACATAAAAGAGAATGAGAAACCAATTCCTTTTGGAATAAGACTTGATTCCAATCAATGGCCAAAAGAACTTAAAGAAGAAAGAGAAGCCAATTGCTTAAGGATAAAGACTTGATTCCAATCAATTGCAAATGGAACATAAAGGAGAATGAGAAACCAATTCCTTTTGGAATAAGACTTGATTCCAATCAATGGTCAAAAGAACCAAAAGAAGAAAGAGAAACCAAATTCTTAACGATTAATACTTGATTCTATTCATGTACAAAAGGAACATAAAAGAGAATGAGAAACCAATTCCTTTTGGAATAAGACTTGATTCCAATCAATGGCCAAAAGAACTTAAAGAAAGAGAAACCAATTGCTTAAGGATAAAGACTTGATTCCAATCAATTGCACAAGGAACATAATGGTCAATGAGAAACCAATTCCATTTGGAATAAGACTTGATTCCAATCAATGGCCAAAAGAACTTAAAGAAGAAAGAGAAGCCAATTGCTTAAGGATAAAGACTTAATTCCAATCAATTGCAAATGGAACATAAAGGAGAATGAGAAACCAATTCCTTTTGGAATAAGACTTGATTCCAATCAATGGTCAAAAGAACCAAAAGAAGAAAGAGAAACCAAATTCTTAACGATTAATACTTGATTCTATTCATGTACAAAAGGAACATAAAAGAGAATGAGAAACCAATTCCTTTTGGAATAAGACTTGATTCCAATCAATGGCCAAAAGAAGTTAACAAAGAAAGAGAAACCGATTGCTTAAGGATAAAGACTTGATTCCAATCAAATGCACAAGGAACATAACGGTCAATGAGAAACCAATTCCATTTGGAATAAGACTTGATTCCAATCAATGGCCAAAAGAACTTAAAGAAGAAAGAGAAGCCAATTGCTTAAGGATAAAGACTTGATTCCAATCAATTGCAAATGGAACATAAAGGAGAATGAGAAACCAATTCCTTTTGGAATAAGACTTGATTCCAATCAATGGTCAAAAGAACCAAAAGAAGAAAGAGAAACCAAATTCTTAACGATTAATACTTGATTCTATTCATGTACAAAAGGATCATAAAAGAGAATGAGAAACCAATTCCTTTTGGAATAAGACTTGATTCCAATCAATGGCCAAAAGAAGTTAACAAAGAAAGAGAAACCGATTGCTTAAGGATAAAGACTTGATTCCAATCAAATGCACAAGGAACATAACGGTCAATGAGAAACCAATTCCATTTGGAATAAGACTTGATTCCAATCAATGGCCAAAAGAACTTAAAGAAGAAAGAGAAGCCAATTGCTTAAGGATAAAGACTTGATTCCAATCAATTGCAAATGGAACATAAAGGAGAATGAGAAACCAATTCCTTTTGGAATAAGACTTGATTCCAATCAATGGTCAAAAGAACCAAAAGAAGAAAGAGAAACCAAATTCTTAACGATTAATACTTGATTCTATTCATGTACAAAAGGAACATAAAAGAGAATGAGAAACCAATTCCTTTTGGAATAAGACTTGATTCCAATCAATGGCCAAAAGAAGTTAACAAAGAAAGAGAAACCGATTGCTTAAGGATAAAGACTTGATTCCAATCAAATGCACAAGGAACATAACGGTCAATGAGAAACCAATTCCATTTGGAATAAGACTTGATTCCAATCAATGGCCAAAAGAACTTAAAGAAGAAAGAGAAGCCAATTGCTTAAGGATAAAGACTTGATTCCAATCAATTGCAAATGGAACATAAAGGAGAATGAGAAACCAATTCCTTTTGGAATAAGACTTGATTCCAATCAATGGTCAAAAGAACCAAAAGAAGAAAGAGAAACCAAATTCTTAACGATTAATACTTGATTCTATTCATGTACAAAAGGATCATAAAAGAGAATGAGAAACCAATTCCTTTTGGAATAAGACTTGATTCCAATCAATGGCCAAAAGAAGTTAACAAAGAAAGAGAAACCGATTGCTTAAGGATAAAGACTTGATTCCAATCAATTGCACAAGGAACATAACGGTCAATGAGAAACCAATTCCATTTGGAATAAGACTTGATTCCAATCAATGGCCAAAAGAACTTAAAGAAGAAAGAGAAGCCAATTGCTTAAGGATAAAGACTTGATTCCAATCAATTGCAAATGGAACATAAAGGAGAATGAGAAACCAATTCCTTTTGGAATAAGACTTGATTCCAATCAATGGTCAAAAGAACCAAAAGAAGAAAGAGAAACCAAATTCTTAACGATTAATACTTGATTCTATTCATGTACAAAAGGAACATAAAAGAGAATGAGAAACCAATTCCATTTGGAATAAGACTTGATTCCAATCAATGGCCAAAAGAACTTAAAGAAGAAAGAGAAGCCAATTGCTTAAGGATAAAGACTTGATTCCAATCAATTGCAAATGGAACATAAAGGAGAATGAGAAACCAATTCCTTTTGGAATAAGACTTGATTCCAATCAATGGTCAAAAGAACCAAAAGAAGAAAGAGAAACCAAATTCTTAACGATTAATACTTGATTCTATTCATGTACAAAAGGATCATAAAAGAGAATGAGAAACCAATTCCTTTTGGAATAAGACTTGATTCCAATCAATGGCCAAAAGAAGTTAACAAAGAAAGAGAAACCGATTGCTTAAGGATAAAGACTTGATTCCAATCAAATGCACAAGGAACATAACGGTCAATGAGAAACCAATTCCATTTGGAATAAGACTTGATTCCAATCAATGGCCAAAAGAACTTAAAGAAGAAAGAGAAGCCAATTGCGTAAGGATAAAGACTTGATTCCAATCAATTGCAAATGGAACATAAAGGAGAATGAGAAACCAATTCCTTTTGGAATAAGACTTGATTCCAATCAATGGTCAAAAGAACCAAAAGAAGAAAGAGAAACCAAATTCTTAACGATTAATACCTGATTCTATTCATGTACAAAAGGATCATAAAAGAGAATGAGAAACCAATTCTTTTTGGAATAAGACTTGATTCCAATCAATGGCCAAAAGAAGTTAAAAAAGAAAGAGAAACCGATTGCTTAAGGATAAAGACTTGATTCCAATCAATTGCACAGGGAACATAACGGTCAATGAGAAACTAATTCCTTTTGGAATAAGACTTGATTCCAATCAATTGCACAAGGAACATGATGGTCAATGAGAAACCAATTCCATTTGGAATAAGACTTGATTCCAATCAATGGCCAAAAGAACATGAAGAAGAAAGACAAGCTAATTGCTTAAGGATAAAGACTTAATTCCAATCAATTGCAAATGGAACATAAAGAAGAATGAGAAACCAATTCCTTTTGGAATAAGACTTGATTCCAATCAATGGTCAAAAGAACCAAAAGAAGAAAGAGAAACCAAATTCTTAACGATTAATACTTGATTCTATTCATGTACAAAAGGAACATAAAAGAGAATGAGAAACCAATTCCTTTTGGAATAAGACTTGATTCCAATCAATGGCCAAAAGAAGTTAACAAAGAAAGAGAAACCGATTGCTTAAGGATAAAGACTTGATTCCAATCAAATGCACAAGGAACATAACGGTCAATGAGAAACCAATTCCATTTGGAATAAGACTTGATTCCAATCAATGGCCAAAAGAACTTAAAGAAGAAAGAGAAGCCAATTGCTTAAGGATAAAGACTTGATTCCAATCAATTGCAAATGGAACATAAAGGAGAATGAGAAACCAATTCCTTTTGGAATAAGACTTGATTCCAATCAATGGTCAAAAGAACCAAAAGAAGAAAGAGAAACCAAATTCTTAACGATTAATACTTGATTCTATTCATGTACAAAAGGAACATAAAAGAGAATGAGAAACCAATTCCATTTGGAATAAGACTTGATTCCAATCAATGGCCAAAAGAACTTAAAGAAGAAAGAGAAGCCAATTGCTTAAGGATAAAGACTTGATTCCAATCAATTGCAAATGGAACATAAAGGAGAATGAGAAACCAATTCCTTTTGGAATAAGACTTGATTCCAATCAATGGTCAAAAGAACCAAAAGAAGAAAGAGAAACCAAATTCTTAACGATTAATACTTGATTCTATTCATGTACAAAAGGATCATAAAAGAGAATGAGAAACCAATTCCTTTTGGAATAAGACTTGATTCCAATCAATGGCCAAAAGAAGTTAACAAAGAAAGAGAAACCGATTGCTTAAGGATAAAGACTTGATTCCAATCAAATGCACAAGGAACATAACGGTCAATGAGAAACCAATTCCATTTGGAATAAGACTTGATTCCAATCAATGGCCAAAAGAACTTAAAGAAGAAAGAGAAGCCAATTGCTTAAGGATAAAGACTTGATTCCAATCAATTGCAAATGGAACATAAAGGAGAATGAGAAACCAATTCCTTTTGGAATAAGACTTGATTCCAATCAATGGTCAAAAGAACCAAAAGAAGAAAGAGAAACCAAATTCTTAACGATTAATACTTGATTCTATTCATGTACAAAAGGAACATAAAAGAGAATGAGAAACCAATTCCTTTTGGAATAAGACTTGATTCCAATCAATGGCCAAAAGAACTTAAAGAAGAAAGAGAAACCAATTGCTTAAGGATAAAGACTTGATTCCAATCAATTGCAAATGGAACATAAAGGAGAATGAGAAACCAATTCCTTTTGGAATAAGACTTGATTCCAATCAATGGTCAAAAGAACCAAAAGAAGAAAGAGAAACCAAATTCTTAACGATAAATACTTGATTCTATTCATGTACAAAAGGAACATAAAGGAGAATGAGAAACCAATTCCATTTGGAATAAGACTTGATTCCAATCAATGGCCAAAAGAACTTAAAGAAGAAAGAGAAACCAATTGCTTAAGGATAAAGACTTGATTCCAATCAATTGCAAATGGAACATAAAGGAGAATGAGAAACCAATTCCTTTTGGAATAAGACTTGATTCCAATCAATGGTCAAAAGAACCAAAAGAAGAAAGAGAAACCAATTGCTTAAGGATAAAGACTTGATTCTATTCATGTACAAAAGGAACATAAAAGAGAATGAGAAACCAATTCCATTTGGAATAAGACTTGATTCCAATCAATGGCCAAAAGAACTTAAAGAAGAAAGAGAAGCCAATTGCTTAAGGATAAAGACTTGATTCCAATCAATTGCAAATGGAACATAAAGGAGAATGAGAAACCAATTCCTTTTGGAATAAGACTTGATTCCAATCAATGGTCAAAAGAACCAAAAGAAGAAAGAGAAACCAAATTCTTAACGATTAATACTTGATTCTATTCATGTACAAAAGGATCATAAAAGAGAATGAGAAACCAATTCCTTTTGGAATAAGACTTGATTCCAATCAATGGCCAAAAGAAGTTAAAAAAGAAAGAGAAACCGATTGCTTAAGGATAAAGACTTGATTCCAATCAATTGGACAAGGAACATAACGGTCAATGAGAAACTAATTCCTTTTGGAATAAGACTTGATTCCAATCAATGGCCAAAAGAACTTAAAAAAGAATGAGAAACCAATTGCTTAAGGATAAAGACTTGATTCAATTCAATTGCACAAGGAACATAATGGTCAATGAGAAACCAATTCCATTTGGAATAAGACTTGATTCCAATCAATGGCCAAAAGAACTTAAAGAAGAAAGACAAGCTAATTGCTTAAGGATAAAGACTTAATTCCAATCAATTGCAAATGGAACATAAAGGAGAATGAGAAACCAATTCCTTTTGGAATAAGACTTGATTCCAATCAATGGTCAAAAGAACCAAAAGAAGAAAGAGAAACCAAATTCTTAACGATTAATACTTGATTCTATTCATGTACAAAAGGAACATAAAAGAGAATGAGAAACCAATTCCTTTTGGAATAAGACTTGATTCCAATCAATGGCCAAAAGAAGTTAACAAAGAAAGAGAAACCGATTGCTTAAGGATAAAGACTTGATTCCAATCAAATGCACAAGGAACATAACGGTCAATGAGAAACCAATTCCATTTGGAATAAGACTTGATTCCAATCAATGGCCAAAAGAACTTAAAGAAGAAAGAGAAGCCAATTGCTTAAGGATAAAGACTTGATTCCAATCAATTGCAAATGGAACATAAAGGAGAATGAGAAACCAATTCCTTTTGGAATAAGACTTGATTCCAATCAATGGTCAAAAGAACCAAAAGAAGAAAGAGAAACCAAATTCTTAACGATTAATACTTGATTCTATTCATGTACAAAAGGATCATAAAAGAGAATGAGAAACCAATTCCTTTTGGAATAAGACTTGATTCCAATCAATGGCCAAAAGAAGTTAACAAAGAAAGAGAAACCGATTGCTTAAGGATAAAGACTTGATTCCAATCAAATGCACAAGGAACATAACGGTCAATGAGAAACCAATTCCATTTGGAATAAGACTTGATTCCAATCAATGGCCAAAAGAACTTAAAGAAGAAAGAGAAGCCAATTGCTTAAGGATAAAGACTTGATTCCAATCAATTGCAAATGGAACATAAAGGAGAATGAGAAACCAATTCCTTTTGGAATAAGACTTGATTCCAATCAATGGTCAAAAGAACCAAAAGAAGAAAGAGAAACCAAATTCTTAACGATTAATACTTGATTCTATTCATGTACAAAAGGAACATAAAAGAGAATGAGAAACCAATTCCTTTTGGAATAAGACTTGATTCCAATCAATGGCCAAAAGAAGTTAACAAAGAAAGAGAAACCGATTGCTTAAGGATAAAGACTTGATTCCAATCAAATGCACAAGGAACATAACGGTCAATGAGAAACCAATTCCATTTGGAATAAGACTTGATTCCAATCAATGGCCAAAAGAACTTAAAGAAGAAAGAGAAGCCAATTGCTTAAGGATAAAGACTTGATTCCAATCAATTGCAAATGGAACATAAAGGAGAATGAGAAACCAATTCCTTTTGGAATAAGACTTGATTCCAATCAATGGTCAAAAGAACCAAAAGAAGAAAGAGAAACCAAATTCTTAACGATTAATACTTGATTCTATTCATGTACAAAAGGATCATAAAAGAGAATGAGAAACCAATTCCTTTTGGAATAAGACTTGATTCCAATCAATGGCCAAAAGAAGTTAACAAAGAAAGAGAAACCGATTGCTTAAGGATAAAGACTTGATTCCAATCAAATGCACAAGGAACATAACGGTCAATGAGAAACCAATTCCATTTGGAATAAGACTTGATTCCAATCAATGGCCAAAAGAACTTAAAGAAGAAAGAGAAGCCAATTGCTTAAGGATAAAGACTTGATTCCAATCAATTGCAAATGGAACATAAAGGAGAATGAGAAACCAATTCCTTTTGGAATAAGACTTGATTCCAATCAATGGTCAAAAGAACCAAAAGAAGAAAGAGAAACCAAATTCTTAACGATTAATACTTGATTCTATTCATGTACAAAAGGAACATAAAAGAGAATGAGAAACCAATTCCATTTGGAATAAGACTTGATTCCAATCAATGGCCAAAAGAACTTAAAGAAGAAAGAGAAGCCAATTGCTTAAGGATAAAGACTTGATTCCAATCAATTGCAAATGGAACATAAAGGAGAATGAGAAACCAATTCCTTTTGGAATAAGACTTGATTCCAATCAATGGTCAAAAGAACCAAAAGAAGAAAGAGAAACCAAATTCTTAACGATTAATACTTGATTCTATTCATGTACAAAAGGAACATAAAAGAGAATGAGAAACCAATTCCTTTTGGAATAAGACTTGATTCCAATCAATGGCCAAAAGAAGTTAACAAAGAAAGAGAAACCGATTGCTTAAGGATAAAGACTTGATTCCAATCAAATGCACAAGGAACATAACGGTCAATGAGAAACCAATTCCATTTGGAATAAGACTTGATTCCAATCAATGGCCAAAAGAACTTAAAGAAGAAAGAGAAGCCAATTGCTTAAGGATAAAGACTTGATTCCAATCAATTGCAAATGGAACATAAAGGAGAATGAGAAACCAATTCCTTTTGGAATAAGACTTGATTCCAATCAATGGTCAAAAGAACCAAAAGAAGAAAGAGAAACCAAATTCTTAACGATTAATACTTGATTCTATTCATGTACAAAAGGATCATAAAAGAGAATGAGAAACCAATTCCTTTTGGAATAAGACTTGATTCCAATCAATGGCCAAAAGAAGTTAAAAAAGAAAGAGAAACCGATTGCTTAAGGATAAAGACTTGATTCCAATCAATTGCACAGGGAACATATCGGTCAATGAGAAACTAATTCCTTTTGGAATAAGACTTGATTCCAATCAATTGCACAAGGAACATGATGGTCAATGAGAAACCAATTCCATTTGGAATAAGACTTGATTCCAATCAATGGCCAAAAGAACATGAAGAAGAAAGACAAGCTAATTGCTTAAGGATAAAGACTTAATTCCAATCAATTGCAAATGGAACATAAAGAAGAATGAGAAACCAATTCCTTTTGGAATAAGACTTGATTCCAATCAATGGTCAAAAGAACCAAAAGAAGAAAGAGAAACCAAATTCTTAACGATTAATACTTGATTCTATTCATGTACAAAAGGAACATAAAAGAGAATGAGAAACCAATTCCTTTTGGAATAAGACTTGATTCCAATCAATGGCCAAAAGAAGTTAACAAAGAAAGAGAAACCGATTGCTTAAGGATAAAGACTTGATTCCAATCAAATGCACAAGGAACATAACGGTCAATGAGAAACCAATTCCATTTGGAATAAGACTTGATTCCAATCAATGGCCAAAAGAACTTAAAGAAGAAAGAGAAGCCAATTGCTTAAGGATAAAGACTTGATTCCAATCAATTGCAAATGGAACATAAAGGAGAATGAGAAACCAATTCCTTTTGGAATAAGACTTGATTCCAATCAATGGTCAAAAGAACCAAAAGAAGAAAGAGAAACCAAATTCTTAACGATTAATACTTGATTCTATTCATGTACAAAAGGAACATAAAAGAGAATGAGAAACCAATTCCATTTGGAATAAGACTTGATTCCAATCAATGGCCAAAAGAACTTAAAGAAGAAAGAGAAGCCAATTGCTTAAGGATAAAGACTTGATTCCAATCAATTGCAAATGGAACATAAAGGAGAATGAGAAACCAATTCCTTTTGGAATAAGACTTGATTCCAATCAATGGTCAAAAGAACCAAAAGAAGAAAGAGAAACCAAATTCTTAACGATTAATACTTGATTCTATTCATGTACAAAAGGAACATAAAAGAGAATGAGAAACCAATTCCTTTTGGAATAAGACTTGATTCCAATCAATGGCCAAAAGAAGTTAACAAAGAAAGAGAAACCGATTGCTTAAGGATAAAGACTTGATTCCAATCAAATGCACAAGGAACATAACGGTCAATGAGAAACCAATTCCATTTGGAATAAGACTTGATTCCAATCAATGGCCAAAAGAACTTAAAGAAGAAAGAGAAGCCAATTGCTTAAGGATAAAGACTTGATTCCAATCAATTGCAAATGGAACATAAAGGAGAATGAGAAACCAATTCCTTTTGGAATAAGACTTGATTCCAATCAATGGTCAAAAGAACCAAAAGAAGAAAGAGAAACCAAATTCTTAACGATTAATACTTGATTCTATTCATGTACAAAAGGAACATAAAAGAGAATGAGAAACCAATTCCTTTTGGAATAAGACTTGATTCCAATCAATGGCCAAAAGAACTTAAAGAAGAAAGAGAAACCAATTGCTTAAGGATAAAGACTTGATTCCAATCAATTGCAAATGGAACATAAAGGAGAATGAGAAACCAATTCCTTTTGGAATAAGACTTGATTCCAATCAATGGTCAAAAGAACCAAAAAGAAGAAAGAGAAACCAAATTCTTAACGATTAATACTTGATTCTATTCATGTACAAAAGGAACATAAAAGAGAATGAGAAACCAATTCCATTTGGAATAAGACTTGATTCCAATCAATGGCCAAAAGAACTTAAAGAAGAAAGAGAAGCCAATTGCTTAAGGATAAAGACTTGATTCCAATCAATTGCAAATGGAACATAAAGGAGAATGAGAAACCAATTCCTTTTGGAATAAGACTTGATTCCAATCAATGGTCAAAAGAACCAAAAGAAGAAAGAGAAACCAAATTCTTAACGATTAATACTTGATTCTATTCATGTACAAAAGGAACATAAAAGAGAATGAGAAACCAATTCCTTTTGGAATAAGACTTGATTCCAATCAATGGCCAAAAGAAGTTAACAAAGAAAGAGAAACCGATTGCTTAAGGATAAAGACTTGATTCCAATCAAATGCACAAGGAACATAACGGTCAATGAGAAACCAATTCCATTTGGAATAAGACTTGATTCCAATCAATGGCCAAAAGAACTTAAAGAAGAAAGAGAAGCCAATTGCTTAAGGATAAAGACTTGATTCCAATCAATTGCAAATGGAACATAAAGGAGAATGAGAAACCAATTCCTTTTGGAATAAGACTTGATTCCAATCAATGGTCAAAAGAACCAAAAGAAGAAAGAGAAACCAAATTCTTAACGATTAATACTTGATTCTATTCATGTACAAAAGGAACATAAAAGAGAATGAGAAACCAATTCCATTTGGAATAAGACTTGATTCCAATCAATGGCCAAAAGAACTTAAAGAAGAAAGAGAAGCCAATTGCTTAAGGATAAAGACTTGATTCCAATCAATTGCAAATGGAACATAAAGGAGAATGAGAAACCAATTCCTTTTGGAATAAGACTTGATTCCAATCAATGGTCAAAAGAACCAAAAGAAGAAAGAGAAACCAAATTCTTAACGATTAATACTTGATTCTATTCATGTACAAAAGGAACATAAAAGAGAATGAGAAACCAATTCCTTTTGGAATAAGACTTGATTCCAATCAATGGCCAAAAGAAGTTAACAAAGAAAGAGAAACCGATTGCTTAAGGATAAAGACTTGATTCCAATCAAATGCACAAGGAACATAACGGTCAATGAGAAACCAATTCCATTTGGAATAAGACTTGATTCCAATCAATGGCCAAAAGAACTTAAAGAAGAAAGAGAAGCCAATTGCTTAAGGATAAAGACTTGATTCCAATCAATTGCAAATGGAACATAAAGGAGAATGAGAAACCAATTCCTTTTGGAATAAGACTTGATTCCAATCAATGGTCAAAAGAACCAAAAGAAGAAAGAGAAACCAAATTCTTAACGATTAATACTTGATTCTATTCATGTACAAAAGGAACATAAAAGAGAATGAGAAACCAATTCCATTTGGAATAAGACTTGATTCCAATCAATGGCCAAAAGAACTTAAAGAAGAAAGAGAAACCAATTGCTTAAGGATAAAGACTTGATTCCAATCAATTGCAAATGGAACATAAAGGAGAATGAGAAACCAATTCCTTTTGGAATAAGACTTGATTCCAATCAATGGTCAAAAGAACCAAAAGAAGAAAGAGAAACCAAATTGTTAACGATTAATACTTGATTCTATTCATGTACAAAAGGAACATAAAAGAGAATGAGAAACCAATTCCATTTGGAATAAGACTTGATTCCAATCAATGGCCAAAAGAACTTAAAGAAGAAAGAGAAGCCAATTGCTTAAGGATAAAGACTTGATTCCAATCAATTGCAAATGGAACATAAAGGAGAATGAGAAACCAATTCCTTTTGGAATAAGACTTGATTCCAATCAATGGTCAAAAGAACCAAAAGAAGAAAGAGAAACCAAATTCTTAACGATTAATACTTGATTCTATTCATGTACAAAAGGAACATAAAAGAGAATGAGAAACCAATTCCTTTTGGAATAAGACTTGATTCCAATCAATGGCCAAAAGAAGTTAACAAAGAAAGAGAAACCGATTGCTTAAGGATAAAGACTTGATTCCAATCAAATGCACAAGGAACATAACGGTCAATGAGAAACCAATTCCATTTGGAATAAGACTTGATTCCAATCAATGGCCAAAAGAACTTAAAGAAGAAAGAGAAGCCAATTGCTTAAGGATAAAGACTTGATTCCAATCAATTGCAAATGGAACATAAAGGAGAATGAGAAACCAATTCCTTTTGGAATAAGACTTGATTCCAATCAATGGTCAAAAGAACCAAAAGAAGAAAGAGAAACCAAATTCTTAACGATTAATACTTGATTCTATTCATGTACAAAAGGATCATAAAAGAGAATGAGAAACCAATGCTTTTGGAATAAGACTTGATTCCAATCAATGGCCAAAAGAAGTTAAAAAAGAAAGAGAAACCGATTGCTTAAGGATAAAGACTTGATTCCAATCAATTGCACAGGGAACATAACGGTCAATGAGAAACTAATTCCTTTTGGAATAAGACTTGATTCCAATCAATTGCACAAGGAACATGATGGTCAATGAGAAACCAATTCCATTTGGAATAAGACTTGATTCCAATCAATGGCCAAAAGAACTTAAAGAAGAAAGAGAAGCCAATTGCTTAAGGATAAAGACTTGATTCCAATCAATTGCAAATGGAACATAAAGGAGAATGAGAAACCAATTCCTTTTGGAATAAGACTTGATTCCAATCAATGGTCAAAAGAACCAAAAGAAGAAAGAGAAACCAAATTCTTAACGATTAATACTTGATTCTATTCATGTACAAAAGGAACATAAAAGAGAATGAGAAACCAATTCCTTTTGGAATAAGACTTGATTCCAATCAATGGCCAAAAGAAGTTAACAAAGAAAGAGAAACCGATTGCTTAAGGATAAAGACTTGATTCCAATCAAATGCACAAGGAACATAACGGTCAATGAGAAACCAATTCCATTTGGAATAAGACTTGATTCCAATCAATGGCCAAAAGAACTTAAAGAAGAAAGAGAAGCCAATTGCTTAAGGATAAAGACTTGATTCCAATCAATTGCAAATGGAACATAAAGGAGAATGAGAAACCAATTCCTTTTGGAATAAGACTTGATTCCAATCAATGGTCAAAAGAACCAAAAGAAGAAAGAGAAACCAAATTCTTAACGATTAATACTTGATTCTATTCATGTACAAAAGGATCATAAAAGAGAATGAGAAACCAATTCCTTTTGGAATAAGACTTGATTCCAATCAATGGCCAAAAGAAGTTAACAAAGAAAGAGAAACCGATTGCTTAAGGATAAAGACTTGATTCCAATCAAATGCACAAGGAACATAACGGTCAATGAGAAACCAATTCCATTTGGAATAAGACTTGATTCCAATCAATGGCCAAAAGAACTTAAAGAAGAAAGAGAAGCCAATTGCTTAAGGATAAAGACTTGATTCCAATCAATTGCAAATGGAACATAAAGGAGAATGAGAAACCAATTCCTTTTGGAATAAGACTTGATTCCAATCAATGGTCAAAAGAACCAAAAGAAGAAAGAGAAACCAAATTCTTAACGATTAATACTTGATTCTATTCATGTACAAAAGGAACATAAAAGAGAATGAGAAACCAATTCCTTTGGAATAAGACTTGATTCCAATCAATGGCCAAAAGAAGTTAACAAAGAAAGAGAAACCGATTGCTTAAGGATAAAGACTTGATTCCAATCAAATGCACAAGGAACATAACGGTCAATGAGAAACCAATTCCATTTGGAATAAGACTTGATTCCAATCAATGGCCAAAAGAACTTAAAGAAGAAAGAGAAGCCAATTGCTTAAGGATAAAGACTTGATTCCAATCAATTGCAAATGGAACATAAAGGAGAATGAGAAACCAATTCCTTTTGGAATAAGACTTGATTCCAATCAATGGTCAAAAGAACCAAAAGAAGAAAGAGAAACCAAATTCTTAACGATTAATACTTGATTCTATTCATGTACAAAAGGATCATAAAAGAGAATGAGAAACCAATTCCTTTTGGAATAAGACTTGATTCCAATCAATGGCCAAAAGAAGTTAACAAAGAAAGAGAAACCGATTGCTTAAGGATAAAGACTTGATTCCAATCAAATGCACAAGGAACATAACGGTCAATGAGAAACCAATTCCATTTGGAATAAGACTTGATTCCAATCAATGGCCAAAAGAACTTAAAGAAGAAAGAGAAGCCAATTGCTTAAGGATAAAGACTTGATTCCAATCAATTGCAAATGGAACATAAAGGAGAATGAGAAACCAATTCCTTTTGGAATAAGACTTGATTCCAATCAATGGTCAAAAGAACCAAAAGAAGAAAGAGAAACCAAATTCTTAACGATTAATACTTGATTCTATTCATGTACAAAAGGATCATAAAAGAGAATGAGAAACCAATTCCTTTTGGAATAAGACTTGATTCCAATCAATGGCCAAAAGAAGTTAAAAGAGAAAGAGAAACCGATTGCTTAAGGATAAAGACTTGATTCCAATCAATTGCACAGGGAACATAATGGTCAATGAGAAACTAATTCCCTTTGGAATAAGACTTGATTCCAATCAATTGCACAAGGAACATGATGGTCAATGAGAAACCAATTCCATTTGGAATAAGACTTGATTCCAATCAATGGCCAAAAGAACTTAAAGAAGAAAGAGAAGCCAATTGCTTAAGGATAAAGACTTGATTCCAATCAATTGCAAATGGAACATAAAGGAGAATGAGAAACCAATTCCTTTTGGAATAAGACTTGATTCCAATCAATGGTCAAAAGAACCAAAAGAAGAAAGAGAAACCAAATTCTTAACGATTAATACTTGATTCTATTCATGTACAAAAGGAACATAAAAGAGAATGAGAAACCAATTCCTTTTGGAATAAGACTTGATTCCAATCAATGGCCAAAAGAAGTTAACAAAGAAAGAGAAACCGATTGCTTAAGGATAAAGACTTGATTCCAATCAAATGCACAAGGAACATAACGGTCAATGAGAAACCAATTCCATTTGGAATAAGACTTGATTCCAATCAATGGCCAAAAGAACTTAAAGAAGAAAGAGAAGCCAATTGCTTAAGGATAAAGACTTGATTCCAATCAATTGCAAATGGAACATAAAGGAGAATGAGAAACCAATTCCTTTTGGAATAAGACTTGATTCCAATCAATGGTCAAAAGAACCAAAAGAAGAAAGAGAAACCAAATTCTTAACGATTAATACTTGATTCTATTCATGTACAAAAGGAACATAAAAGAGAATGAGAAACCAATTCCTTTTGGAATAAGACTTGATTCCAATCAATGGCCAAAAGAAGTTAACAAAGAAAGAGAAACCGATTGCTTAAGGATAAAGACTTGATTCCAATCAAATGCACAAGGAACATAACGGTCAATGAGAAACCAATTCCATTTGGAATAAGACTTGATTCCAATCAATGGCCAAAAGAACTTAAAGAAGAAAGAGAAGCCAATTGCTTAAGGATAAAGACTTGATTCCAATCAATTGCAAATGGAACATAAAGGAGAATGAGAAACCAATTCCTTTTGGAATAAGACTTGATTCCAATCAATGGTCAAAAGAACCAAAAGAAGAAAGAGAAACCAAATTCTTAACGATTAATACTTGATTCTATTCATGTACAAAAGGAACATAAAAGAGAATGAGAAACCAATTCCTTTTGGAATAAGACTTGATTCCAATCAATGGCCAAAAGAAGTTAACAAAGAAAGAGAAACCGATTGCTTAAGGATAAAGACTTGATTCCAATCAAATGCACAAGGAACATAACGGTCAATGAGAAACCAATTCCATTTGGAATAAGACTTGATTCCAATCAATGGCCAAAAGAACTTAAAGAAGAAAGAGAAGCCAATTGCTTAAGGATAAAGACTTGATTCCAATCAATTGCAAATGGAACATAAAGGAGAATGAGAAACCAATTCCTTTTGGAATAAGACTTGATTCCAATCAATGGTCAAAAGAACCAAAAGAAGAAAGAGAAACCAAATTCTTAACGATTAATACTTGATTCTATTCATGTACAAAAGGAACATAAAAGAGAATGAGAAACCAATTCTTTTTGGAATAAGACTTGATTCCAATCAATGGCCAAAAGAAGTTAAAAAAGAAAGAGAAACCGATTGCTTAAGGATAAAGACTTGATTCCAATCAATTGCAAATGGAACATAAAGGAGAATGAGAAACCAATTCCTTTTGGAATAAGACTTGATTCCAATCAATGGTCAAAAGAACCAAAAGAAGAAAGAGAAACCAAATTCTTAACGATTAATACTTGATTCTATTCATGGCAAAAGGATTCAATCAATAAAGGAACATAGAATGAGAAACTAATTTCCTTTGGAATAAGACTTGATTCCAATCAATGGCCAAAAGAACTTAAAGAAGAAAGAGAAGCCAATTGCTTAAGGATAAAGACTTGATTCCAATCAATTGCAAATGGAACATAAAGGAGAATGAGAAACCAATTCCTTTTGGAATAAGACTTGATTCCAATCAATGGTCAAAAGAACCAAAAGAAGAAAGAGAAACCAAATTCTTAACGATTAATACTTGATTCTATTCATGTACAAAAGGAACATAAAAGAGAATGAGAAACCAATTCCTTTTGGAATAAGACTTGATTCCAATCAATGGCCAAAAGAAGTTAACAAAGAAAGAGAAACCGATTGCTTAAGGATAAAGACTTGATTCCAATCAAATGCACAAGGAACATAACGGTCAATGAGAAACCAATTCCATTTGGAATAAGACTTGATTCCAATCAATGGCCAAAAGAACTTAAAGAAGAAAGAGAAGCCAATTGCTTAAGGATAAAGACTTGATTCCAATCAATTGCAAATGGAACATAAAGGAGAATGAGAAACCAATTCCTTTTGGAATAAGACTTGATTCCAATCAATGGTCAAAAGAACCAAAAGAAGAAAGAGAAACCAAATTCTTAACGATTAATACTTGATTCTATTCATGTACAAAAGGATCATAAAAGAGAATGAGAAACCAATTCCTTTTGGAATAAGACTTGATTCCAATCAATGGCCAAAAGAAGTTAACAAAGAAAGAGAAACCGATTGCTTAAGGATAAAGACTTGATTCCAATCAATTGCACAAGGAACATAACGGTCAATGAGAAACCAATTCCATTTGGAATAAGACTTGATTCCAATCAATGGCCAAAAGAACTTAAAGAAGAAAGAGAAGCCAATTGCTTAAGGATAAAGACTTGATTCCAATCAATTGCAAATGGAACATAAAGGAGAATGAGAAACCAATTCCTTTTGGAATAAGACTTGATTCCAATCAATGGTCAAAAGAACCAAAAGAAGAAAGAGAAACCAAATTCTTAACGATTAATACTTGATTCTATTCATGTACAAAAGGAACATAAAAGAGAATGAGAAACCAATTCCTTTTGGAATAAGACTTGATTCCAATCAATGGCCAAAAGAAGTTAACAAAGAAAGAGAAACCGATTGCTTAAGGATAAAGACTTGATTCCAATCAAATGCACAAGGAACATAACGGTCAATGAGAAACCAATTCCATTTGGAATAAGACTTGATTCCAATCAATGGCCAAAAGAACTTAAAGAAGAAAGAGAAGCCAATTGCTTAAGGATAAAGACTTGATTCCAATCAATTGCAAATGGAACATAAAGGAGAATGAGAAACCAATTCCTTTTGGAATAAGACTTGATTCCAATCAATGGTCAAAAGAACCAAAAGAAGAAAGAGAAACCAAATTCTTAACGATTAATACTTGATTCTATTCATGTACAAAAGGATCATAAAAGAGAATGAGAAACCAATTCCTTTTGGAATAAGACTTGATTCCAATCAATGGCCAAAAGAAGTTAACAAAGAAAGAGAAACCGATTGCTTAAGGATAAAGACTTGATTCCAATCAAATGCACAAGGAACATAACGGTCAATGAGAAACCAATTCCATTTGGAATAAGACTTGATTCCAATCAATGGCCAAAAGAACTTAAAGAAGAAAGAGAAGCCAATTGCTTAAGGATAAAGACTTGATTCCAATCAATTGCAAATGGAACATAAAGGAGAATGAGAAACCAATTCCTTTTGGAATAAGACTTGATTCCAATCAATGGTCAAAAGAACCAAAAGAAGAAAGAGAAACCAAATTCTTAACGATTAATACTTGATTCTATTCATGTACAAAAGGATCATAAAAGAGAATGAGAAACCAATGCTTTTGGAATAAGACTTGATTCCAATCAATGGCCAAAAGAAGTTAAAAAAGAAAGAGAAACCGATTGCTTAAGGATAAAGACTTGATTCCAATCAATTGCACAGGGAACATAACGGTCAATGAGAAACTAATTCCTTTTGGAATAAGACTTGATTCCAATCAATTGCACAAGGAACATGATGGTCAATGAGAAACCAATTCCATTTGGAATAAGACTTGATTCCAATCAATGGCCAAAAGAACTTAAAGAAGAAAGAGAAGCCAATTGCTTAAGGATAAAGACTTGATTCCAATCAATTGCAAATGGAACATAAAGGAGAATGAGAAACCAATTCCTTTTGGAATAAGACTTGATTCCAATCAATGGTCAAAAGAACCAAAAGAAGAAAGAGAAACCAAATTCTTAACGATTAATACTTGATTCTATTCATGTACAAAAGGAACATAAAAGAGAATGAGAAACCAATTCCTTTTGGAATAAGACTTGATTCCAATCAATGGCCAAAAGAAGTTAACAAAGAAAGAGAAACCGATTGCTTAAGGATAAAGACTTGATTCCAATCAAATGCACAAGGAACATAACGGTCAATGAGAAACCAATTCCATTTGGAATAAGACTTGATTCCAATCAATGGCCAAAAGAACTTAAAGAAGAAAGAGAAGCCAATTGCTTAAGGATAAAGACTTGATTCCAATCAATTGCAAATGGAACATAAAGGAGAATGAGAAACCAATTCCTTTTGGAATAAGACTTGATTCCAATCAATGGTCAAAAGAACCAAAAGAAGAAAGAGAAACCAAATTCTTAACGATTAATACTTGATTCTATTCATGTACAAAAGGATCATAAAAGAGAATGAGAAACCAATTCCTTTTGGAATAAGACTTGATTCCAATCAATGGCCAAAAGAAGTTAACAAAGAAAGAGAAACCGATTGCTTAAGGATAAAGACTTGATTCCAATCAAATGCACAAGGAACATAACGGTCAATGAGAAACCAATTCCATTTGGAATAAGACTTGATTCCAATCAATGGCCAAAAGAACTTAAAGAAGAAAGAGAAGCCAATTGCTTAAGGATAAAGACTTGATTCCAATCAATTGCAAATGGAACATAAAGGAGAATGAGAAACCAATTCCTTTTGGAATAAGACTTGATTCCAATCAATGGTCAAAAGAACCAAAAGAAGAAAGAGAAACCAAATTCTTAACGATTAATACTTGATTCTATTCATGTACAAAAGGAACATAAAAGAGAATGAGAAACCAATTCCTTTTGGAATAAGACTTGATTCCAATCAATGGCCAAAAGAAGTTAAAAAAGAAAGAGAAACCGATTGCTTAAGGATAAAGACTTGATTCCAATCAATTGCACAGGGAACATAACGGTCAATGAGAAACTAATTCCTTTTTGGAATAAGACTTGATTCCAATCAATTGCACAAGGAACATGATGGTCAATGAGAAACCAATTCCATTTGGAATAAGACTTGATTCCAATCAATGGCCAAAAGAACTTAAAGAAGAAAGAGAAGCCAATTGCTTAAGGATAAAGACTTGATTCCAATCAATTGCAAATGGAACATAAAGGAGAATGAGAAACCAATTCCTTTTGGAATAAGACTTGATTCCAATCAATGGTCAAAAGAACCAAAAGAAGAAAGAGAAACCAAATTCTTAACGATTAATACTTGATTCTATTCATGTACAAAAGGAACATAAAAGAGAATGAGAAACCAATTCCTTTGGAATAAGACTTGATTCCAATCAATGGCCAAAAGAAGTTAACAAAGAAAGAGAAACCGATTGCTTAAGGATAAAGACTTGATTCCAATCAAATGCACAAGGAACATAACGGTCAATGAGAAACCAATTCCATTTGGAATAAGACTTGATTCCAATCAATGGCCAAAAGAACTTAAAGAAGAAAGAGAAGCCAATTGCTTAAGGATAAAGACTTGATTCCAATCAATTGCAAATGGAACATAAAGGAGAATGAGAAACCAATTCCTTTTGGAATAAGACTTGATTCCAATCAATGGTCAAAAGAACCAAAAGAAGAAAGAGAAACCAAATTCTTAACGATTAATACTTGATTCTATTCATGTACAAAAGGAACATAAAAGAGAATGAGAAACCAATTCCTTTTGGAATAAGACTTGATTCCAATCAATGGCCAAAAGAAGTTAACAAAGAAAGAGAAACCGATTGCTTAAGGATAAAGACTTGATTCCAATCAAATGCACAAGGAACATAACGGTCAATGAGAAACCAATTCCATTTGGAATAAGACTTGATTCCAATCAATGGCCAAAAGAACTTAAAGAAGAAAGAGAAGCCAATTGCTTAAGGATAAAGACTTGATTCCAATCAATTGCAAATGGAACATAAAGGAGAATGAGAAACCAATTCCTTTTGGAATAAGACTTGATTCCAATCAATGGTCAAAAGAACCAAAAGAAGAAAGAGAAACCAAATTCTTAACGATTAATACTTGATTCTATTCATGTACAAAAGGATCATAAAAGAGAATGAGAAACCAATTCCTTTTGGAATAAGACTTGATTCCAATCAATGGCCAAAAGAAGTTAACAAAGAAAGAGAAACCGATTGCTTAAGGATAAAGACTTGATTCCAATCAAATGCACAAGGAACATAACGGTCAATGAGAAACCAATTCCATTTGGAATAAGACTTGATTCCAATCAATGGCCAAAAGAACTTAAAGAAGAAAGAGAAGCCAATTGCTTAAGGATAAAGACTTGATTCCAATCAATTGCAAATGGAACATAAAGGAGAATGAGAAACCAATTCCTTTTGGAATAAGACTTGATTCCAATCAATGGTCAAAAGAACCAAAAGAAGAAAGAGAAACCAAATTCTTAACGATTAATACTTGATTCTATTCATGTACAAAAGGAACATAAAAGAGAATGAGAAACCAATTCCTTTTGGAATAAGACTTGATTCCAATCAATGGCCAAAAGAAGTTAACAAAGAAAGAGAAACCGATTGCTTA
>CM062515.1:39239360-39321050 GCA_031439585.1 Pterocarpus macrocarpus
AAGGATAAAGACTTGATTCCAATCAATTGCACAGGGAACATAACGGTCAATGAGAAACCAATTGCTTAAGGATAAAGACTTGATTCCAATCAATTGCACAAGGAACATAATGGTCAATGAGAAACCAATTCCATTTGGAATAAGACTTGATTCCAATCAATGGCCAAAAGAACTTAAAGAAGAAAGACAAGCCAATTGCTTAAGGATAAAGACTTGATTCCAATCAATTGCAAATGGAACATAAAGAAGAATGAGAAACTAATTCCTTTGGAATAAGACTTGATTCCAATCAATGGTCAAAAGAACCAAAAAGAAGAAAGAGAAACCAAATTCTTAACGATTAATACTTGATTCTATTCATGTACAAAAGGAACATAAAAGAGAATGAGAAACCAATTCCTTTTGGAATAAGACTTGATTCCAATCAATGGCCAAAAGAAGTTAACAAAGAAAGAGAAACCGATTGCTTAAGGATAAAGACTTGATTCCAATCAAATGCACAAGGAACATAACGGTCAATGAGAAACCAATTCCATTTGGAATAAGACTTGATTCCAATCAATGGCCAAAAGAACTTAAAGAAGAAAGAGAAGCCAATTGCTTAAGGATAAAGACTTGATTCCAATCAATTGCAAATGGAACATAAAGGAGAATGAGAAACCAATTCCTTTGGAATAAGACTTGATTCCAATCAATGGTCAAAAGAACCAAAAGAAGAAAGAGAAACCAAATTCTTAACGATTAATACTTGATTCTATTCATGTACAAAAGGATCATAAAAGAGAATGAGAAACCAATTCCTTTTGGAATAAGACTTGATTCCAATCAATGGCCAAAAGAAGTTAAAGAAGAAAGAGAAACCAATTGCTTAAGGATAAAGACTTGATTCCAATCAATTGCACAAGGAACATAACGGTCAATGAGAAACCAATTCCATTTGGAATAAGACTTGATTCCAATCAATGGCCAAAAGAACTTAAAGAAGAAAGAGAAACCAATTGCTTAAGGATAAAGACTTGATTCCAATCAATTGCAAATGGAACATAAATGAGAATGAGAAACCAATTCCTTTTGGAATAAGACTTGATTCCAATCAATGGTCAAAAGAACCAAAAGAAGAAAGAGAAACCAAATTCTTAACGATTAATACTTGATTCTATTCATGTACAAAAGGAACATAAAAGAGAATGAGAAACCAATTCCATTTGGAATAAGACTTGATTCCAATCAATGGCCAAAAGAACTTAAAGAAGAAAGAGAAGCCAATTGCTTAAGGATAAAGACTTGATTCCAATCAATTGCAAATGGAACATAAAGGAGAATGAGAAACCAATTCCTTTTGGAATAAGACTTGATTCCAATCAATGGTCAAAAGAACCAAAAGAAGAAAGAGAAACCAAATTCTTAACGATTAATACTTGATTCTATTCATGTACAAAAGGATCATAAAAGAGAATGAGAAACCAATTCCTTTTGGAATAAGACTTGATTCCAATCAATGGCCAAAAGAAGTTAAAAAGGAAAGAGATACCGATTGCTTAAGGATAAAGACTTGATTTCAATCAATTGCGAAAGGAACATAACGGAGAATGAGAAACCAATTCCGTTTGGAATAAGACTTGATTCCAATCAATTGCACAAGGAACATGATGGTCAATGAGAAACCAATTCCATTTGGAATAAGACTTGATTCCAATCAATGGCCAAAAGAACATGAAGAAGAAAGACAAGCCAATTGCTTAAGGATAAAGACTTAATTCCAATCAATTGCAAATGGAACATAAAGAAGAATGAGAAACCAATTCCTTTTGGAATAAGACTTGATTCCAATCAATGGTCAAAAGAACCAAAAGAAGAAAGAGAAACCAAATTCTTAACGATTAATACTTGATTCTATTCATGTACAAAAGGAACATAAAAGAGAATGAGAAACCAATTCCTTTTGGAATAAGACTTGATTCCAATCAATGGCCAAAAGAAGTTAACAAAGAAAGAGAAACCGATTGCTTAAGGATAAAGACTTGATTCCAATCAAATGCACAAGGAACATAACGGTCAATGAGAAACCAATTCCATTTGGAATAAGACTTGATTCCAATCAATGGCCAAAAGAACTTAAAGAAGAAAGAGAAGCCAATTGCTTAAGGATAAAGACTTGATTCCAATCAATTGCAAATGGAACATAAAGGAGAATGAGAAACCAATTCTTTTGGAATAAGACTTGATTCCAATCAATGGTCAAAAGAACCAAAAGAAGAAAGAGAAACCAAATTCTTAACGATTAATACTTGATTCTATTCATGTACAAAAGGATCATAAAAGAGAATGAGAAACCAATTCCTTTTGGAATAAGACTTGATTCCAATCAATGGCCAAAAGAAGTGAAAAAAGAAAGAGAAACCAATTGCTTAAGGATAAAGACTTGATTTCAATCAATTGCACAAGGAACATAACGGTCAATGAGAAACCAATTCCATTTGGAATAAGACTTGATTCCAATCATTGGCCAAAAGAACTTAAAGAAGAAAGAGAAGCCAATTGCTTAAGGATAAAGACTTAATTCCAATCAATTGCAAATGGAACATAAAGAAGAATGAGAAACCAATTCCTTTTGGAATAAGACTTGATTCCAATCAATGGTCAAAAGAACCAAAAGAAGAAAGAGAAACCAAATTCTTAACGATTAATACTTGATTCTATTCATGTACAAAAGGAACATAAAAGAGAATGAGAAACCAATTCCATTTGGAATAAGACTTGATTCCAATCAATGGCCAAAAGAACTTAAAGAAGAAAGAGAAGCCAATTGCTTAAGGATAAAGACTTGATTCCAATCAATTGCAAATGGAACATAAAGGAGAATGAGAAACCAATTCCTTTTGGAATAAGACTTGATTCCAATCAATGGTCAAAAGAACCAAAAGAAGAAAGAGAAACCAAATTCTTAACGATTAATACTTGATTCTATTCATGTACAAAAGGAACATAAAAGAGAATGAGAAACCAATTCCATTTGGAATAAGACTTGATTCCAATCAATGGCCAAAAGAACTTAAAGAAGAAAGAGAAACCAATTGCTTAAGGATAAAGACTTGATTCCAATCAATTGCAAATGGAACATAAAGGAGAATGAGAAACCAATTCCTTTTGGAATAAGACTTGATTCCAATCAATGGTCAAAAGAACCAAAAGAAGAAAGAGAAACCAAATTCTTAACGATTAATACTTGATTCTATTCATGTACAAAAGGAACATAAAAGAGAATGAGAAACCAATTCCATTTGGAATAAGACTTGATTCCAATCAATGGCCAAAAGAACTTAAAGAAGAAAGAGAAGCCAATTGCTTAAGGATAAAGACTTGATTCCAATCAATTGCAAATGGAACATAAAGGAGAATGAGAAACCAATTCCTTTTGGAATAAGACTTGATTCCAATCAATGGTCAAAAGAACCAAAAGAAGAAAGAGAAACCAAATTCTTAACGATTAATACTTGATTCTATTCATGTACAAAAGGATCATAAAAGAGAATGAGAAACCAATTCCTTTTGGAATAAGACTTGATTCCAATCAATGGCCAAAAGAAGTTAAAAAGAAAGAGAAACCGATTGCTTAAGGATAAAGACTTGATTCCAATCAATTGCACAAGGAACATAACGGTCAATGAGAAACTAATTCCTTTTGGAATAAGACTTGATTCCAATCAATTGCACAAGGAACATGATGGTCAATGAGAAACCAATTCCATTTGGAATAAGACTTGATTCCAATCAATGGCCAAAAGAACTTAAAGAAGAAAGACAAGCCAATTGCTTAAGGATAAAGACTTAATTCCAATCAATTGCAAATGGAACATAAAGAAGAATGAGAAACCAATTCCTTTGGAATAAGACTTGATTCCAATCAATGGTCAAAAGAACCAAAAGAAGAAAGAGAAACCAAATTCTTAACGATTAATACTTGATTCTATTCATGTACAAAAGGAACATAAAAGAGAATGAGAAACCAATTCCTTTTGGAATAAGACTTGATTCCAATCAATGGCCAAAAGAAGTTAACAAAGAAAGAGAAACCGATTGCTTAAGGATAAAGACTTGATTCCAATCAAATGCACAAGGAACATAACGGTCAATGAGAAACCAATTCCATTTGGAATAAGACTTGATTCCAATCAATGGCCAAAAGAACTTAAAGAAGAAAGAGAAGCCAATTGCTTAAGGATAAAGACTTGATTCCAATCAATTGCAAATGGAACATAAAGGAGAATGAGAAACCAATTCCTTTGGAATAAGACTTGATTCCAATCAATGGTCAAAAGAACCAAAAGAAGAAAGAGAAACCAAATTCTTAACGATTAATACTTGATTCTATTCATGTACAAAAGGATCATAAAAGAGAATGAGAAACCAATTCCTTTGGAATAAGACTTGATTCCAATCAATGGCCAAAAGAAGTTAACAAAGAAAGAGAAACCGATTGCTTAAGGATAAAGACTTGATTCCAATCAATTGCACAAGGAACATAACGGTCAATGAGAAACCAATTCCATTTGGAATAAGACTTGATTCCAATCAATGGCCAAAAGAACTTAAAGAAGAAAGAGAAGCCAATTGCTTAAGGATAAAGACTTGATTCCAATCAATTGCAAATGGAACATAAATGAGAATGAGAAACCAATTCCTTTTGGAATAAGACTTGATTCCAATCAATGGTCAAAAGAACCAAAAGAAGAAAGAGAAACCAAATTCTTAACGATTAATACTTGATTCTATTCATGTACAAAAGGAACATAAAAGAGAATGAGAAACCAATTCCATTTGGAATAAGACTTGATTCCAATCAATGGCCAAAAGAACTTAAAAAAGAAAGAGAAACCAATTGCTTAAGGATAAAGACTTGATTCCAATCAATTGCAAATGGAACATAAAAGAGAATGAGAAACCAATTCCTTTTGGAATAAGACTTGATTCCAATCAATGGCCAAAAGAAGTTAACAAAGAAAGAGAAACCGATTGCTTAAGGATAAAGACTTGATTCCAATCAAATGCACAAGGAACATAACGGTCAATGAGAAACCAATTCCATTTGGAATAAGACTTGATTCCAATCAATGGCCAAAAGAACTTAAAGAAGAAAGAGAAGCCAATTGCTTAAGGATAAAGACTTGATTCCAATCAATTGCAAATGGAACATAAAGGAGAATGAGAAACCAATTCCTTTTGGAATAAGACTTGATTCCAATCAATGGTCAAAAGAACCAAAAGAAGAAAGAGAAACCAAATTCTTAACGATTAATACTTGATTCTATTCATGTACAAAAGGATCATAAAAGAGAATGAGAAACCAATTCCTTTTGGAATAAGACTTGATTCCAATCAATGGCCAAAAGAAGTTAAAAAAGAAAGAGAAACCAATTGCTTAAGGATAAAGACTTGATTCCAATCAATTGTACAAGGAACATAACCGTCAATGAGAAACCAATTCCATTTGGAATAAGACTTGATTCCAATCAATGGCCAAAAGAACTTAAAGAAGAAAGAGAAGCCAATTGCTTAAGGATAAAGACTTAATTCCAATCAATTGCAAATGGAACATAAAGGAGAATGAGAAACCAATTCCTTTTGGAATAAGACTTGATTCCAATCAATGGTCAAAAGAACCAAAAGAAGAAAGAGAAACCAAATTCTTAACGATTAATACTTGATTCTATTCATGTACAAAAGGAACATAAAAGAGAATGAGAAACCAATTCCTTTTGGAATAAGACTTGATTCCAATCAATGGCCAAAAGAAGTTAACAAAGAAAGAGAAACCGATTGCTTAAGGATAAAGACTTGATTCCAATCAATTGCACAAGGAACATAACGGTCAATGAGAAACCAATTCCATTTGGAATAAGACTTGATTCCAATCAATGGCCAAAAGAACTTAAAGAAGAAAGAGAAGCCAATTGCTTAAGGATAAAGACTTGATTCCAATCAATTGCAAATGGAACATAAAGGAGAATGAGAAACCAATTCCTTTTGGAATAAGACTTGATTCCAATCAATGGTCAAAAGAACCAAAAGAAGAAAGAGAAACCAAATTCTTAACGATTAATACTTGATTCTATTCATGTACAAAAGGATCATAA
Organism: Pterocarpus macrocarpus; assembly: GCA_031439585.1. Classification (NCBI taxonomy): domain Eukaryota; kingdom Viridiplantae; phylum Streptophyta; class Magnoliopsida; order Fabales; family Fabaceae; genus Pterocarpus; species Pterocarpus macrocarpus. Next base: position 39,245,495 of record CM062515.1, read on the forward strand.
AAGAGAATGAGAAACCAATTCCTTTTGGAATAAGACTTGATTCCAATCAATGGCCAAAAGAAGTTAAAAAAGAAAGAGAAACCGATTGCTTAAGGATAAAGACTTGATTCCAATCAATTGCACAGGGAACATAACGGTCAATGAGAAACTAATTCCTTTTGGAATAAGACTTGATTCCAATCAATGGCCAAAAGAACTTAAAAAAGAATGAGAACCCAGTTGCTTAAGGATAAAGACTTGATTCCAATCAACTGCACAAGGAACATAACAGTCAATGAGAAACCAATTCCATTTGGAATAAGACTTGATTCCAATCAATGGCCAAAAGAACTTAAAGAAGAAAGACAAGCTAATTGCTTAAGGATAAAGACTTAATTCCAATCAATTGCAAATGGAACATAAAGAAGAATGAGAAACCAATTCCTTTTGGAATAAGACTTGATTCCAATCAATGGTCAAAAGAACCAAAAGAAGAAAGAGAAACCAAATTCTTAACGATTAATACTTGATTCTATTCATGTACAAAAGGAACATAAAAGAGAATGAGAAACCAATTCCTTTTGGAATAAGACTTGATTCCAATCAATGGCCAAAAGAAGTTAACAAAGAAAGAGAAACCGATTGCTTAAGGATAAAGACTTGATTCCAATCAAATGCACAAGGAACATAACGGTCAATGAGAAACCAATTCCATTTGGAATAAGACTTGATTCCAATCAATGGCCAAAAGAACTTAAAGAAGAAAGAGAAGCCAATTGCTTAAGGATAAAGACTTGATTCCAATCAATTGCAAATGGAACATAAAGGAGAATGAGAAACCAATTCCTTTTGGAATAAGACTTGATTCCAATCAATGGTCAAAAGAACCAAAAGAAGAAAGAGAAACCAAATTCTTAACGATTAATACTTGATTCTATTCATGTACAAAAGGATCATAAAAGAGAATGAGAAACCAATTCCTTTTGGAATAAGACTTGATTCCAATCAATGGCCAAAAGAAGTTAACAAAGAAAGAGAAACCGATTGCTTAAGGATAAAGACTTGATTCCAATCAAATGCACAAGGAACATAACGGTCAATGAGAAACCAATTCCATTTGGAATAAGACTTGATTCCAATCAATGGCCAAAAGAACTTAAAGAAGAAAGAGAAGCCAATTGCTTAAGGATAAAGACTTGATTCCAATCAATTGCAAATGGAACATAAATGAGAATGAGAAACCAATTCCTTTTGGAATAAGACTTGATTCCAATCAATGGTCAAAAGAACCAAAAGAAGAAAGAGAAACCAAATTCTTAACGATTAATACTTGATTCTATTCATGTACAAAAGGAACATAAAAGAGAATGAGAAACCAATTCCATTTGGAATAAGACTTGATTCCAATCAATGGCCAAAAGAACTTAAAGAAGAAAGAGAAGCCAATTGCTTAAGGATAAAGACTTGATTCCAATCAATTGCAAATGGAACATAAAGGAGAATGAGAAACCAATTCCCTTTGGAATAAGACTTGATTCCAATCAATGGTCAAAAGAACCAAAAGAAGAAAGAGAAACCAAATTCTTAACGATTAATACTTGATTCTATTCATGTACAAAAGGAACATAAAAGAGAATGAGAAACCAATTCCTTTTGGAATAAGACTTGATTCCAATCAATGGCCAAAAGAAGTTAACAAAGAAAGAGAAACCAATTGCTTAAGGATAAAGACTTGATTCCAATCAATTGCACAAGGAACATAACGGTCAATGAGAAACCAATTCCATTTGGAATAAGACTTGATTCCAATCAATGGCCAAAAGAACTTAAAGAAGAAAGAGAAGCCAATTGCTTAAGGATAAAGACTTGATTCCAATCAATTGCAAATGGAACATAAAGGAGAATGAGAAACCAATTCCTTTTGGAATAAGACTTGATTCCAATCAATGGTCAAAAGAACCAAAAGAAGAAAGAGAAACCAAATTCTTAACGATTAATACTTGATTCTATTCATGTACAAAAGGAACATAAAAGAGAATGAGAAACCAATTCCTTTTGGAATAAGACTTGATTCCAATCAATGGCCAAAAGAAGTTAAAAAAGAAAGAGAAACCAATTGCTTAAGGATAAAGACTTGATTCCAATCAATTGCACAAGGAACATAACGGTCAATGAGAAACCAATTCCATTTGGAATAAGACTTGATTCCAATCAATGGCCAAAAGAACTTAAAGAAGAAAGAGAAGCCAATTGCTTAAGGATAAAGACTTGATTCCAATCAATTGTACAAGGAACATAAAGGAGAATGAGAAACCAATTCCATTTGGAATAAGACTTGATTCCAATCAATGGCCAAAAGAACTTAAAAAAGAAAGAGAAACCAATTGCTTAAGGATAAAGACTTAATTCCAATCAATTGCAAATGGAACATAAAGAAGAATGAGAAACCAATTCCTTTTGGAATAAGACTTGATTCCAATCAATGGTCAAAAGAACCAAAAGAAGAAAGAGAAACCAAATTCTTAACGATTAATACTTGATTCTATTCATGTACAAAAGGAACATAAAAGAGAATGAGAAACCAATTCCATTTGGAATAAGACTTGATTCCAATCAATGGCCAAAAGAACTTAAAGAAGAAAGAGAAGCCAATTGCTTAAGGATAAAGACTTGATTCCAATCAATTGCAAATGGAACATAAAGGAGAATGAGAAACCAATTCCTTTTGGAATAAGACTTGATTCCAATCAATGGTCAAAAGAACCAAAAGAAGAAAGAGAAACCAAATTCTTAACGATTAATACTTGATTCTATTCATGTACAAAAGGATCATAAAAGAGAATGAGAAACCAATTCCTTTTGGAATAAGACTTGATTCCAATCAATGGCCAAAAGAAGTTAAAAAAGAAAGAGAAACCGATTGCTTAAGGATAAAGACTTGATTCCAATCAATTGCACAGGGAACATAACGGTCAATGAGAAACTAATTCCTTTTGGAATAAGACTTGATTCCAATCAATTGCACAAGGAACATGATGGTCAATGAGAAACCAATTCCATTTGGAATAAGACTTGATTCCAATCAATGGCCAAAAGAACTTAAAGAAGAAAGACAAGCTAATTGCTTAAGGATAAAGACTTAATTCCAATCAATTGCAAATGGAACATAAAGAAGAATGAGAAACCAATTCCTTTTGGAATAAGACTTGATTCCAATTAATGGTCAAAAGAACCAAAAGAAGAAAGAGAAACCAAATTCTTAACGATTAATACTTGATTCTATTCATGTACAAAAGGAACATAAAAGAGAATGAGAAACCAATTCCTTTTGGAATAAGACTTGATTCCAATCAATGGCCAAAAGAAGTTAACAAAGAAAGAGAAACCGATTGCTTAAGGATAAAGACTTGATTCCAATCAAATGCACAAGGAACATAACGGTCAATGAGAAACCAATTCCATTTGGAATAAGACTTGATTCCAATCAATGGCCAAAAGAACTTAAAGAAGAAAGAGAAGCCAATTGCTTAAGGATAAAGACTTGATTCCAATCAATTGCAAATGGAACATAAAGGAGAATGAGAAACCAATTCCTTTGGAATAAGACTTGATTCCAATCAATGGTCAAAAGAACCAAAAGAAGAAAGAGAAACCAAATTCTTAACGATTAATACTTGATTCTATTCATGTACAAAAGGATCATAAAAGAGAATGAGAAACCAATTCCTTTTGGAATAAGACTTGATTCCAATCAATGGCCAAAAGAAGTTAACAAAGAAAGAGAAACCGATTGCTTAAGGATAAAGACTTGATTCCAATCAAATGCACAAGGAACATAACGGTCAATGAGAAACCAATTCCATTTGGAATAAGACTTGATTCCAATCAATGGCCAAAAGAACTTAAAGAAGAAAGAGAAGCCAATTGCTTAAGGATAAAGACTTGATTCCAATCAATTGCAAATGGAACATAAAGGAGAATGAGAAACCAATTCCTTTTGGAATAAGACTTGATTCCAATCAATGGTCAAAAGAACCAAAAGAAGAAAGAGAAACCAAATTCTTAACGATTAATACTTGATTCTATTCATGTACAAAAGGAACATAAAAGAGAATGAGAAACCAATTCCATTTGGAATAAGACTTGATTCCAATCATTGGCCAAAAGAACTTAAAGAAGAAAGAAAAGCCAATTGCTTAAGGATAAAGACTTAATTCCAATCAATTGCAAATGGAACATAAAGGAGAATGAGAAACCAATTCCTTTTGGAATAAGACTTGATTCCAATCAATGGCCAAAAGAAGTTAACAAAGAAAGAGAAACCGATTGCTTAAGGATAAAGACTTGATTCCAATCAAATGCACAAGGAACATAACGGTCAATGAGAAACCAATTCCATTTGGAATAAGACTTGATTCCAATCAATGGCCAAAAGAACTTAAAGAAGAAAGAGAAGCCAATTGCTTAAGGATAAAGACTTGATTCCAATCAATTGCAAATGGAACATAAAGGAGAATGAGAAACCAATTCCTTTTGGAATAAGACTTGATTCCAATCAATGGTCAAAAGAACCAAAAGAAGAAAGAGAAACCAAATTCTTAACGATTAATACTTGATTCTATTCATGTACAAAAGGATCATAAAAGAGAATGAGAAACCAATTCCTTTTGGAATAAGACTTGATTCCAATCAATGGCCAAAAGAAGTTAACAAAGAAAGAGAAACCGATTGCTTAAGGATAAAGACTTGATTCCAATCAATTGCACAAGGAACATAACGGTCAATGAGAAACCAATTCCATTTGGAATAAGACTTGATTCCAATCAATGGCCAAAAGAACTTAAAGAAGAAAGAGAAGCCAATTGCTTAAGGATAAAGACTTGATTCCAATCAATTGCAAATGGAACATAAAGGAGAATGAGAAACCAATTCCTTTTGGAATAAGACTTGATTCCAATCAATGGTCAAAAGAACCAAAAGAAGAAAGAGAAACCAAATTCTTAACGATTAATACTTGATTCTATTCATGTACAAAAGGAACATAAAAGAGAATGAGAAACCAATTCCATTTGGAATAAGACTTGATTCCAATCAATGGCCAAAAGAACTTAAAGAAGAAAGAGAAGCCAATTGCTTAAGGATAAAGACTTAATTCCAATCAATTGCAAATGGAACATAAAGGAGAATGAGAAACCAATTCCTTTTGGAATAAGACTTGATTCCAATCAATGGTCAAAAGAACCAAAAGAAGAAAGAGAAACCAAATTCTTAACGATTAATACTTGATTCTATTCATGTACAAAAGGATCATAAAAGAGAATGAGAAACCAATTCCTTTTGGAATAAGACTTGATTCCAATCAATGGCCAAAAGAAGTTAACAAAGAAAGAGAAACCGATTGCTTAAGGATAAAGACTTGATTCCAATCAAATGCACAAGGAACATAACGGTCAATGAGAAACCAATTCCATTTGGAATAAGACTTGATTCCAATCAATGGCCAAAAGAACTTAAAGAAGAAAGAGAAGCCAATTGCTTAAGGATAAAGACTTGATTCCAATCAATTGCAAATGGAACATAAAGGAGAATGAGAAACCAATTCCTTTTGGAATAAGACTTGATTCCAATCAATGGTCAAAAGAACCAAAAGAAGAAAGAGAAACCAAATTCTTAACGATTAATACTTGATTCTATTCATGTACAAAAGGATCATAAAAGAGAATGAGAAACCAATTCCTTTTGGAATAAGACTTGATTCCAATCAATGGCCAAAAGAAGTTAAAAAGAAAGAGAAACCGATTGCTTAAGGATAAAGACTTGATTCCAATCAATTGCACAAGGAACATAACGGTCAATGAGAAACCAATTCCTTTTGGAATAAGACTTGATTCCAATCAATGGCCAAAAGAACTTAAAGAAGAAAGAGAAACCAATTGCTTAAGGATAAAGACTTGATTCCAATCAATTGCAAATGGAACATAAAGGAGAATGAGAAACCAATTCCATTTGGAATAAGACTTGATTCCAATCAATGGCCAAAAGAACTTAAAGAAGAAAGAGAAACCAATTCCTTAAGGATTAAGACTTGCTTCCAATCAATTGCAAAAGGAACATAAAAGAGAATGAGAAACCAATTCCTTTTGGAATAAGACTTGATTCCAATCAATGGCCAAAAGAAGTTAACAAAGAAAGAGAAACCAATTGCTTAAGGATAAAGACTTGATTCCAATCAAATGCACAAGGAACATAACGGTCAATGAGAAACCAATTCCATTTGGAATAAGACTTGATTCCAATCAATGGCCAAAAGAACTTAAAGAAGAAAGAGAAGCCAATTGCTTAAGGATAAAGACTTGATTCCAATCAATTGCAAATGGAACATAAAGGAGAATGAGAAACCAATTCCTTTTGGAATAAGACTTGATTCCAATCAATGGTCAAAAGAACCAAAAGAAGAAAGAGAAACCAAATTCTTAACGATTAATACTTGATTCTATTCATGTACAAAAGGAACATAAAAGAGAATGAGAAACCAATTCCATTTGGAATAAGACTTGATTCCAATCAATGGCCAAAAGAACTTAAAAAAGAAAGAGAAACCAATTGCTTAAGGATAAAGACTTGATTCCAATCAATTGCAAATGGAACATAAAGGAGAATGAGAAACCAATTCCTTTTGGAATAAGACTTGATTCCAATCAATGGTCAAAAGAACCAAAAGAAGAAAGAGAAACCAAATTCTTAACGATTAATACTTGATTCTATTCATGTACAAAAGGATCATAAAAGAGAATGAGAAACCAATTCCTTTTGGAATAAGACTTGATTCCAATCAATGGCCAAAAGAAGTTAACAAAGAAAGAGAAACCGATTGCTTAAGGATAAAGACTTGATTCCAATCAATTGCACAGGGAACATAACGGTCAATGAGAAACTAATTCCTTTTGGAATAAGACTTGATTCCAATCAATTGCACAAGGAACATGATGGTCAATGAGAAACCAATTCCATTTGGAATAAGACTTGATTCCAATCAATGGCCAAAAGAACATGAAGAAGAAAGACAAGCTAATTGCTTAAGGATAAAGACTTAATTCCAATCAATTGCAAATGGAACATAAAGAAGAATGAGAAACCAATTCCTTTTGGAATAAGACTTGATTCCAATTAATGGTCAAATGAACCAAAAGAAGAAAGAGAAACCAAATTCTTAACGATTAATACTTGATTCTATTCATGTACAAAAGGAACATAAAAGAGAATGAGAAACCAATTCCTTTTGGAATAAGACTTGATTCCAATCAATGGCCAAAAGAAGTTAACAAAGAAAGAGAAACCGATTGCTTAAGGATAAAGACTTGATTCCAATCAAATGCACAAGGAACATAACGGTCAATGAGAAACCAATTCCATTTGGAATAAGACTTGATTCCAATCAATGGCCAAAAGAACTTAAAGAAGAAAGAGAAGCCAATTGCTTAAGGATAAAGACTTGATTCCAATCAATTGCAAATGGAACATAAAGGAGAATGAGAAACCAATTCCTTTTGGAATAAGACTTGATTCCAATCAATGGTCAAAAGAACCAAAAGAAGAAAGAGAAACCAAATTCTTAACGATTAATACTTGATTCTATTCATGTACAAAAGGATCATAAAAGAGAATGAGAAACCAATGCTTTTGGAATAAGACTTGATTCCAATCAATGGCCAAAAGAAGTTAAAAAAGAAAGAGAAACCAATTGCTTAAGGATAAAGACTTGATTCCAATCAATTGTACAAGGAACATAACGGTCAATGAGAAACCAATTCCATTTGGAATAAGACTTGATTCCAATCATTGGCCAAAAGAACTTAAAGAAGAAAGAGAAGCCAATTGCTTAAGGATAAAGACTTAATTCCAATCAATTGCAAATGGAACATAAAGAAGAATGAGAAACCAATTCCTTTTGGAATAAGACTTGATTCCAATCAATGGTCAAAAGAACCAAAAGAAGAAAGAGAAACCAAATTCTTAACGATTAATACTTGATTCTATTCATGTACAAAAGGAACATAAAAGAGAATGAGAAACCAATTCCATTTGGAATAAGACTTGATTCCAATCAATGGCCAAAAGAACTTAAAGAAGAAAGAGAAGCCAATTGCTTAAGGATAAAGACTTAATTCCAATCAATTGCAAATGGAACATAAAGGAGAATGAGAAACCAATTCCTTTTGGAATAAGACTTGATTCCAATCAATGGTCAAAAGAACCAAAAGAAGAAAGAGAAACCAAATTCTTAACGATTAATACTTGATTCTATTCATGTACAAAAGGATCATAAAAGAGAATGAGAAACCAATTCCTTTTGGAATAAGACTTGATTCCAATCAATGGCCAAAAGAAGTTAAAAAAGAAAGAGAAACCGATTGCTTAAGGATAAAGACTTGATTCCAATCAATTGCACAGGGAACATAACGGTCAATGAGAAACTAATTCCTTTTGGAATAAGACTTGATTCCAATCAATTGCACAAGGAACATGATGGTCAATGAGAAACCAATTCCATTTGGAATAAGACTTGATTCCAATCAATGGCCAAAAGAACTTAAAGAAGAAAGACAAGCTAATTGCTTAAGGATAAAGACTTAATTCCAATCAATTGCAAATGGAACATAAAGAAGAATGAGAAACCAATTCCTTTTGGAATAAGACTTGATTCCAATCAATGGTCAAAAGAACCAAAAGAAGAAAGAGAAACCAAATTCTTAACGATTAATACTTGATTCTATTCATGTACAAAAGGAACATAAAAGAGAATGAGAAACCAATTCCTTTTGGAATAAGACTTGATTCCAATCAATGGCCAAAAGAAGTTAACAAAGAAAGAGAAACCGATTGCTTAAGGATAAAGACTTGATTCCAATCAAATGCACAAGGAACATAACGGTCAATGAGAAACCAATTCCATTTGGAATAAGACTTGATTCCAATCAATGGCCAAAAGAACTTAAAGAAGAAAGAGAAGCCAATTGCTTAAGGATAAAGACTTGATTCCAATCAATTGCAAATGGAACATAAAGGAGAATGAGAAACCAATTCCTTTTGGAATAAGACTTGATTCCAATCAATGGTCAAAAGAACCAAAAGAAGAAAGAGAAACCAAATTCTTAACGATTAATACTTGATTCTATTCATGTACAAAAGGAACATAAAAGAGAATGAGAAACCAATTCCTTTTGGAATAAGACTTGATTCCAATCAATGGCCAAAAGAAGTTAAAAAAGAAAGAGAAACCAATTGCTTAAGGATAAAGACTTGATTCCAATCAAATGCACAAGGAACATAACGGTCAATGAGAAACCAATTCCATTTGGAATAAGACTTGATTCCAATCAATGGCCAAAAGAACTTAAAGAAGAAAGAGAAGCCAATTGCTTAAGGATAAAGACTTGATTCCAATCAATTGCAAATGGAACATAAAGGAGAATGAGAAACCAATTCCTTTGGAATAAGACTTGATTCCAATCAATGGTCAAAAGAACCAAAAGAAGAAAGAGAAACCAAATTCTTAACGATTAATACTTGATTCTATTCATGTACAAAAGGAACATAAAAGAGAATGAGAAACCAATTCCATTTGGAATAAGACTTGATTCCAATCAATGGCCAAAAGAACTTAAAGAAGAAAGAGAAGCCAATTGCTTAAGGATAAAGACTTGATTCCAATCAATTGCAAATGGAACATAAAGGAGAATGAGAAACCAATTCCTTTTGGAATAAGACTTGATTCCAATCAATGGTCAAAAGAACCAAAAGAAGAAAGAGAAACCAAATTCTTAACGATTAATACTTGATTCTATTCATGTACAAAAGGATCATAAAAGAGAATGAGAAACCAATTCCTTTTGGAATAAGACTTGATTCCAATCAATGGCCAAAAGAAGTTAAAAGAGAAAGAGAAACCGATTGCTTAAGGATAAAGACTTGATTCCAATCAATGGCCAAAAGAACTTAAAAAAGAAAGAGAAACTGATTGCTTAAGGATAAAGACTTGATTCCAATCAATTGCACAAGGAACATGATGGTCAATGAGAAACCAATTCCATTTGGAATAAGACTTGATTCCAATCAATGGCCAAAAGAACTTAAAGAAGAAAGAGAAGCCAATTGCTTAAGGATAAAGACTTAATTCCAATCAATTGCAAATGGAACATAAAGAAGAATGAGAAACCAATTCCTTTTGGAATAAGACTTGATTCCAATCAATGGTCAAAAGAACCAAAAGAAGAAAGAGAAACCAAATTCTTAACGATTAATACTTGATTCTATTCATGTACAAAAGGATCATAAAAGAGAATGAGAAACCAATTCCTTTTGGAATAAGACTTGATTCCAATCAATGGCCAAAAGAAGTTAAAAAAGAAAGAGAAACCAATTGCTTAAGGATAAAGACTTGATTCCAATCAATTGTACAAGGAACATAATGGTCAATGAGAAACCAATTCCATTTGGAATAAGACTTGATTCCAATCAATGGCCAAAAGAACTTAAAGAAGAAAGAGAAGCCAATTGCTTAAGGATAAAGACTTGATTCCAATCAATTGCAAATGGAACATAAAGGAGAATGAGAAACCAATTCTCTTTGGAATAAGACTTGATTCCAATCAATGGTCAAAAGAACCAAAAGAAGAAAGAGAAACCAAATTCTTAACGATTAATACTTGATTCTATTCATGTACAAAAGGAACATAAAAGAGAATGAGAAACCAATTCCTTTAGAATAAGACTTGATTCCAATCAATGGCCAAAAGAACTTAAAAAGAAAGAGAAACCAATTGCTTAAGGATAAAGACTTGATTCCAATCAATTGCAAATGGAACATAAAGGAGAATGAGAAACCAATTCCTTTTGGAATAAGACTTGATTCCAATCAATGGTCAAAAGAACCAAAAGAAGAAAGAGAAACCAAATTCTTAACGATTAATACTTGATTCTAATCATGTACAAAAGGAACATAAAGGAGAATGACAAACCAATTCCTTTTGGAATAAGACTTGATCCCAATCAATGGCCAAAAGAACTTAAAGAAGAAAGAGACTGCAATTGCTTAAGGATGAAGACTTGATTCCAATCAAATGCAAATGGAATACAAAGGAGAATAAGAAACCAATTCCATTTGGAAGAAGACTTGATTCCAATCAATGGCCAAAATAACTTGAAGAAGAAAGAGAAGCCAATTGCTTAAGGATAAAGACATGATTCCAATCAATTGCAAATGGAACATAAAGGAGAATGAGAAACCAATTCCTTTTGGAATAAGACTTGATTCCAATCAATGGTCAAAAGAACCAAAAGAAGAAAGAGAAACCAAATTCTTAACGATTAATACTTGATTCTATTCATGTACAAAAGAATCATAAAAGAGAATGAGAAACCAATTCCTTTTGGAATAAGACTTGATTCCAATCAATGGCCAAAAGAAGTTAACAAAGAAAGAGAAACCGATTGCTTAAGGATAAAGACTTGATTCCAATCAATTACAAAAGGAACATAATGGTCAATGAGAAACCAATTCCATTTGGAATAAGACTTGATTCCAATCAATGGCCAAAAGAACATGGAGAAGAAAGAGACACCAATTGTTTAAGGATAAAGACTTAATTCCAATCAATTGCAAATGGAACATAAAGAAGAATGAGAAACCAATTCCTTTTGGAATAAGACTTGATTCCAATTAATGGTCAAAAGAACCAAAAGAAGAAAGAGAAACCAAATTCTTAACGATTAATACTTGATTCTATTCATGTACAAAAGGAACATAGAAGAGAATGAGAAACCAATTCCTTTTGGAATAAGACTTGATTCCAATCAATGGCCAAAAGAAGTTAAAAAAGAAAGAGAAACCAATTGCTTAAGGATAAAGACTTGATTCCAATCAATTGTACAAGGAACATAAAGAAGAATGAGAAACCAATTCCATTTGGAATAAGACTTGATTCCAATCATTGGCCAAAAGAACTTAAAGAAGAAAGAGAAACCAATTGCTTAAGGATAAAGACTTAATTCCAATCAATTGCAAATGGAACATAAAGAAGAATGAGAAACCAATTCCTTTTGGAATAAGACTTGATTCCAATCAATGGTCAAAAGAACCAAAAGAAGAAAGAGAAACCAAATTCTTAACGATTAATACTTGATTCTATTCATGTACAAAAGGAACATAAAAGAGAATGAGAAACCAATTCCATTTGGAATAAGACTTGATTCCAATCAATGGCCAAAAGAACTTAAAGAAGAAAGAGAAGCCAATTGCTTAAGGATAAAGACTTAATTTGATACGAAAGTTGGAAACGGATTGCCTTGAAATTCAGTTTTAGGGAAGGATATTGACGCCACACTCAAGAAAGATGAGAAGGTGAGTGATAAGTCATGAAGAGTTTGATCGCCACAAGTTGCCTTGATAAGATCAGATTAGTTCTTTGCCTAAGAACTCAAGGGAAGCTCTCACAATAGAGAAAACTCAGATTTCATTCCAATTCCAGATCCTTAGCAATACAAGAGTTCTCCTATTTATAGGCTTAGTGGAGGGCTGAAACATTGAACCTCTTCTACACTTCCCACTAAGCATTTAATATCCACTAAGACCCACTAAGCTAGTATTCTGCACCACTACCATGCATTCATGCATGTGACATTTATTTTCCACTAGTGCAGCCATAGGAGTCCACTAACCTAATAATAACTTAGTAACTCTCAAAGGACATTAAAAACCCACAAAAGATATTAAAAACCCACTTCAGAAAATCCCCCAAAAATACATACGAAAATACAAAGAAAATAATAAAAACTGGACTTATTTATTTTCCACTAAGGTCCAAGATTCTTAACCCACTAAATTGGACACTTGTAGCCCATGAATGCATCTTTGATCATGCAGATTTGGGCCTTCACAATTATGTCTTCATGTTGGCTCAATTTCACTTTCAAGTTGAAGGAATGTGGTCCATTTAGTTGTTGCCTCCATTGTGCATGGATCCTCCTTTTCCTTGAGCTCCATTATTAAGCCTTCCAAAGCTTGCTTCATTCTCTTAGTCTTGGACCTTGTCATGGGTCCTCCAATTCCCTTCAATGCGTCTTCCTCCTTGGCTTTGTCTTGTAAGCTCATAACCCCTCCTTGGCTCACATCATTCCCTCCTTCTTTAGGTGAATTCGTCCTCGAATTTAGGTTTTCATCACCTACATCAAAAGGACACAAATCAGCCACATTAAATGTTGCACTAACACCATACTCACCGGGCAAGTCAATTTTGTAAGCATTGTCATTAATTCTTTCCAACACTTGGAATGGTCCATCTCCTCTTGGTTGAAGCTTTGATTTCCTTTGAGCAGGAAACCTCTCCTTCCTCATATGAACCCACACCCAATCTCCAGGTTCAAGGACAACTCTTTTTCTCCCTTTGTTGGCTCTATTTGCATATTGCTCCATTTTCTTCTCAATTTGAGCTTTAACTTGCTCATGAAGCTTCTTCACATATTGCCTTTGTTTTGCCATCCTTGTGAACTAAAGAAGAAGTGTTAGGTAAAGGAAGCAAATCAAGAGGTGTTAGTGGATTGAACCCATAAACAATCTCAAAAGGAGAAAATTGAGTAGTAGAATGGACAGCCCTATTATAAGCAAATTCAACATGGGGTAAACACTCTTCCCAAGACTTAATGTTCTTCTTAATAATTGCTCTAAGAAGAGTAGAAAGAGTCCTATTTACCACCTCAGTTTGGCCATCAGTTTGGGGGTGGCATGTGGTGGAGAAAAGAAGCTTTGTTCCCAGCTTGTTCCATAAGGTCCTCCAAAAATGGCTTAAGAATTTGGTGTCACGATCGGAAACAATGCTCCTAGGCATGCCATGAAGTCTTACCACCTCTTTGAAGAACAAATCTGCCACATGAGTTGCATCATCCACTTTGTGGCAAGGTATGAAGTGTGCCATCTTGGAGAATCTATCAACTACCACAAAAATGGAGTCCTTTCCTTTTTGGGTGCGTGGTAGCCCTAAAACAAAATCCATAGACAAGTCAGTCCAAGGGGAATTAGGAATAGGCAAAGGAGTGTAAAGTCCATGAGGTGATACCTTAGATTTTGCTTTCCTACACACAATGCACCTTTCACAAAATTTCTGCACATCATGCTTCATGTGTGGCCAATGAAAATGTTCATGCAGCATTTCTAAGGTCTTTTGAACCCCAAAGTGTCCCATTAAACCCCCCTCATGTGCTTCCCTAACTAGCAATTCACGCATGGATCCTTTAGGCACACAAAGTCTATTATTCTTAAACAAGTAGTTATCATGCCTAACAAACCCATCTTGTGATTTCTTTTCACATACAGCATATAATTGGGAAAATTCATTATCATGCACATACAATTCCTTGATATGTTCAAAGCCAAGCAATTTAGTTTCAAGTGTAGCAAGCAAATTATACCTTCTTGAAAGTGCATCTGCTACAACATTTACCTTTCCTTGCTTATGCTTAATCACATAAGGAAATTGTTCAAGAAATTCAACCCATTTGGCATGCCTTTTGTTGAGCTTTCCTTGCCCTTTCAAATACTTCAAAGATTCATGATCACTATGAATGACAAATTCTTTAGGCAAAAGATAATGCTGCCATGTTTGCAAAGCTCTAACAAGTGCATACAATTCTTTATCATAAGTGGAATAGTTGAGAGTGGCTCCACTTAATTTCTCACTAAAATATGCAATGGGATGACCATCTTGAAGTAAAACAGCCCCAATACCCACATTAGATGCATCACATTCAATTTCAAATGATTTGGAAAAATCGGGCAAAGCAAGAATGGGTGCATGTGTGAGTTTGTCCTTAAGTGCTTGAAATGCATTTTCTTGATTCTCCCCCCATTTAAAACCCACATTTTTCTTAACAATTTCATTTAGGGGTGCTGCCAATGTGCTAAAATCCTTCACAAACCTTCTATAGAAACTTGCCAATCCATGGAAGCTCCTAACCTCACTCACAGTTTGAGGAGTTGGCCAATCTCTAATGGCCTTAACTTTCTCTTCATCAACCTGCACTCCTTTAGAACTTATGACAAAACCAAGAAAAACCACATGATCAGTGCAAAAAGAACACTTTTCCAAGTTAGCATATAGTTTCTCCTTTCTAAGGACATGCAAGACAGATTGGAGATGTGCAACATGCTCATCAAAACTCTTGGAATATACCAAAATATCATCAAAGTATACAACCACAAATTTTCCAAGAAATTCTCGTAAGACATGGTTCATAAGCCTCATAAAAGTGCTTGGTGCATTAGTTAACCCAAAAGGCATTACCAACCATTCATACAATCCATATTTAGTTTTGAAAGCAGTTTTCCATTCATCCCTTTCCCTTATCCTAATTTGATGGTACCCACTTTTCAAATCAATTTTAGAAAAGAAGCAAGCACCATGCAATTCATCAAGCAAATCATCAAGTCTAGGGATAGGATGTCTATACCGAATCGTGATGTTGTTGATTGCTCTACAATCAGTGCACATCCTCCACGATCCATCCTTTTTAGGCACCAAAATTACGGTACCGCACAAGGACTTAAGCTCTCTCTAACCCATCCTTTTGCAACAACTCCTCCACTTGATTTTGTATCTCCTTTGTTTCTTGAGGTTGCTCCTATAGGCTGGCCTATTGGGTAGAGAAGCACTAGGAATGAGGTCTATGTGGTGTTCTATCCCCCTCATTGGTGGCAAACCATGAGGCACTTCCTTGGGAAACACATCCTTGAATTCACCGCAAAATAACTCCAACATCACTAGGCAAGGAGTTAGTATTAGCTTCCAAGCAGGATTCCTTGCACAAAAGAAGAAATATAGGCTGCCTTGTCAAATAAGCTCTCTTCACCTCACTTCCACTTGCAAACAAATTTTCAATTTTTCTCTTTCTTTTCCTCATTCTCTCTTTTCTTTTCTTTCCCCCCTTTCTTTTGAGTTTTGTCCTCAAAATCAAGTATTTTCTTTTTCACACACTCTTTCTCTTTTTTAAGCTCTAGCTCTTCTTTTTCTCTTTTCTCTCTCATTTTTATTTGATCCTCACAAACCTCCCTAGGTGATAATGGTACAAGTGTGACTTTGCGAGAATTGTGAACAAAAGAGAACTTGTTGGAGAATCCATCATGGTGAACTCGCCTATCAAACTGCCAAGGTCTTCCAAGAAGAATGTGGCTTGCCTCCATAGGTACAATATCACATAGAACTTGATCTTCATATTTGCCAATGGAGAAATTAATCAACACTTGCTGATTCACTACCAATTCACCACTATTACTTAGCCATTGGAGCTTATATGGTCTTGCATGTGGTATAGTCTTTAGGTTGAGTTTGGTGACCAACCTAGTGCTTGCCACATTGGTGCAACTCCCACCATCAATGATCATAGAGCATGTTTTACCTTGAATAAGGCAGCGAGTATGAAAAATATTTTCTCTTTGGTCCTCCTCATGCTCCTTGGCTTGACTTCCCAATAATCTCCTAACCACCAAGAGATCTCCATCTTGTGCATAGGCTGCTCCATCATTTTCCTCATCGCTTGCAGGAAGAGGAATTAGATGAAATTTCTTCACTAGAGATGCTCCCATTATCCCTCACCACCATAGTCTTCTCTTATTCGGGCATTCGGATGCAATATGTCCTTTTCCCAAACACCTAAAGCACTTGATATCCCTACTCTTAGAAGTAGAAGAAGAAGTAGTAGGAATAGGCTTCTTAGTGCTTGCTACCTCCTTAGAATTAGAAGAAGAACCCTCCTTCTTTGGCTTGTCCTTCCAACTTAAAGAGTAGTTTGAAGAAGATGATTTCTTCATAGTACCCTTTCTCTTCAATTGTTGCTCCACTTTCATTGCTTGATGAACTAAGTCTTCAAGCTCCACATAATGTTGTAACTCCACAATGTCTCCAATATCTCGGTTTAGGCCATGGAGAAATCGAGCCATGGTTGCTTCCTATCCTCCACAATATTGGCCCTAATCAAAGCCACCTCCATCTCTTTGTAATACTCATCCACACTCCTACTCCCTTGGGTGAGTCTTTGCAATTTGTTGTGCAATTCCCTATGGTAATGGGAAGGCACAAATCTCCTTCTCATCAAAGTCTTCATTTCATCCCAAGTGTTGATAGGATGCTCTCCATATCTTCTTCTCTCTTTTGCACTTGATCCCACCAAATTAAGGCATAATCGGTGAACTCAAGGGCAGCCACCTTCACTTTCTTTGCATCATTGTAATTGTGACATGAGAAGATTTGCTCTATTTTCATCTCCCACTCAAGGTATGTTTCAGGATTATTCCTCCCTTGGAAGGAAGGTACCTTGACTTTCACACCTCCTAGATCATCATCATGTCTATGGTCTCTACCTCCTCTTTCACGTCTTCTTCCCCCTTCATGCCTCCGTCTTTCTCTTGGGGAATCATAGAATGGGTCACTTTCTTGATGAGAATCTTCATGATTAGAATTGCCCCCATGGTTGGAAACTCTTCTTCCTTCAAGTCGGTCCATCCTTTCGTGTAATCCTTCAAGTTGTCTTTGAAGCATTCTCTCAAAGTGTTGAGTAAGTGCCTCCATTTGAAGCCTATTAAGATCTTGCGTAGGGGAATTAGGTGATCTTTCCCCACTCATGCTTGCAACAAAAAGAAGATGACAAGGAAAATTACAAAAGAAATGTTAGAAGGACCTCACCACTCTACTCACGTGTTTGCACTCAAATTTATCCACTCGTGTTTTGCACTCAATTAGGCTTTTGTGTAATGTTCACTCTTGCCTTTTACCACTCAACTTCCTTTATAAGCTCTTAAGAAAAGAACCTTATCAATGATTTTTCTCAAGACAGCAAGTAGACAATCAAGTGAGCAAGAAACCAACAAGAAAATATGAATGGAACAAGAGACATAAATGGATAGACAAGAATTTCAACAAAGATCAAGAGTAATGAAAGGAATATCTTTGAATTCAGATTTCACAAAGAAAGAATCTTGAATCCTTTTAATTCACAAATCCCTTTTTTTTTTTTATTCTGCCCAGAATTTTCGTTTTTTTTTTTTTTTCGAATTTTCCTTCTTTTTTTTTTTTTAATCAGAAACACAATGACTCTAGTAACACTCTTTTCTTTGAGTTGAGGAACCAAATAGAGAACAGAAACTGGTAACAAATAGAGATGGAGAATGAAAAGACACTAATGGGATACAATGGATGAGAGATCAACAAAGATGAACAAGAACTAAAAAATGAAATTTTTTTTTTTTTTTTGAATTGTCAAAGAAAATGCAAACCTGAAAATCAAGGAGCCAAAGCTCGATGCAAATGATACGAAAGTTGGAAACGGATTGCCTTGAAATTCAGTTTTAGGGAAGGATATTGACGCCACACTCAAGAAAGATGAGAAGGTGAGTGATAAGTCATGAAGAGTTTGATCGCCACAAGTTGCCTTGATAAGATCAGATTAGTTCTTTGCCTAAGAACTCAAGGGAAGCTCTCACAATAGAGAAAACTCAGATTTCATTCCAATTCCAGATCCTTAGCAATACAAGAGTTCTCCTATTTATAGGCTTAGTGGAGGGCTGAAACATTGAACCTCTTCTACACTTCCCACTAAGCATTTAATATCCACTAAGACCCACTAAGCTAGTATTCTGCACCACTACCATGCATTCATGCATGTGACATTTATTTTCCACTAGTGCAACCATAGGAGTCCACTAACCTAATAATAACTTAGTAACTCTCAAAAGATATTAAAAATCCACAAAAGACATCAAAAACCCACTTCAGTAAAATCCCCAAAAATACATACGAAAATACAAAGAAAATAATAAAAACTGGACTTATTTATTTTCCACTAAGGTCCAAGATTCTTAACCCACTAAATTGGACACTTGTAGCCCATGAATGCATCTTTGATCATGCAGATTTGGGCCTTCACAATTATGTCTTCATGTTGGCTCAATTTCACTTTCAAGTTGAAGGAATGTGGTCCATTTAGTTGTTGCCTCCATTGTGCATGGATCCTCCTTTTCCTTGAGCTCCATTATTAAGCCTTCCAAAGCTTGCTTCATTCTCTTAGTCTTGGACCTTGTCATGGGTCCTCCAATTCCCTTCAATGCGTCTTCCTCCTTGGCTTTGTCTTGTAAGCTCATAACCCCTCCTTGGCTCACATCATGCCCGGTGAGTATGGTGTTAGTGCAACATGTTTAATGTTCAGCTGATTTGTGTCCCTTTTTGATGTAGGTGAGTGAGAAACCTAAATTCGAGAGGACTGAATTCACCTTGCCTAAAGAGAGGAGGGAATGATGTGAGGCCAAGGAGGGGTTATGAGCTTACAAGACAAAACCAAGGGAGGAAGACGATTGAAGGGAATTGGAGGACCCATGACAAGAGTCCAAGACTAAAGAGAGATGAAGCAAGCTTGGAAGGCTTAATAATGGAGGCTCAAGGAAAAGCGAGGATCCCATCTGCACAATGGAGGCAACAACTAAATGGACCACATTCCTTCAACTTGAAAGTGAAATTGAGCCAACATGAAGACATAATTGTGATTTAGGCCCAAATCCTGCATAGATCAAAGATGCATTCATGGGCTACAAGTGTCCAATTTAGTGGGTTAAGAATCTTGGGACCTCAGTGGAAATATAAATGAAGTCCAGTTTTTATTATTTTCTTTGTATTTTCGTATGTATTTTTGGGGGATTTTCTGAAGTGGGTTTTAATAATCTTTTGTGGGTTTTTAATGTCGCTTTGAGTTGCCAGAAGATTATTATTAGGTTAGTGGACTCCTATGGCTGCGCTAGTGGAAAATAAATGTCACATGCATGAATGCATGGTAATGGTGCAGAATACTGAAGCGAGTAGTGGGTCTTGAGTGGATATTAAATGGCTTAGTGGGAAGTGTAGAAAGAGGTTCAAATGTATTTCAGCCCTCCACTAAGCACCTATCAAATGGGGGAGAACTCTTGTATTTGCTAAGGTATCTTGAATTTGAATGAAATCTGAGTTTTCTCTCTATTGTGAGAGCTTCCTTGCCCAGTTCTTAGGCAAAGAACTAACTGATCTTATCAGAGGCAACTTGTGGCGATCAAACGTCTTCACTGACTTCATCACTCACCATCTCAATCTTTCTTTGAGTGTGAAGCTGGTCAATATCCTATCCCTACAAACTGAATTTCAAGGCAATCCGCTTCCAACTTTAAATATCACTTTGTCCTCGCTAAGTTCTTTTTGGCCATTTGATTGGAAACAAGTCTTAATCCGTAATGAATTGGTTTCATCTTTGTCGCTTTACGTTCTTTTGGCCATTGATTGGAAACAAGTCTTAATCATTAATGGGTTGGTTTATCTTTTGCTTGCTTTAAGTTAACTTTTGGCCATTTGATTTGCGAAATCTTGTCTTAATCCTTAATGAATTGGTTTCTCTTTGTCCTTTAAGTTCCTTTGGCCATTGATTGGAAAAAAGTCTTAATCATTGATGAATTGGTTTCTCTTTTTGTCGCTTTAAGTTCATTTGGCCATTGATTGGAAACAAGTCTTAATCCGTAATGAATTGGTTTCTCTTTCTTTACGTTCTTTTGGCCATTGATTGGAAACAAGCTCTTAATCATTCAAAGTGAATTGGTTTATCTTTGCCATTTAAGTTCTTTGTTTTTTTTTTTTTGGTGTGGCCATTGATTGGAAACATGTCTTAATCCTTAATGGTTGGATTCCTCATTTTGTCCTTTAAGTTCTTTCTGCCATTGATTGGAAACAAGCCTTAATCATTAATGAATTGGTTTCTCTTTGTCCTTCAAGTTCATTTGGCCATTGATTGGAAACAAGTTCTTAATCAGTAATGAATTGGTTTCTCTTTGTCGCTACGATCTTTTGGCCATTGATTGGAAACAAAAACGCTCTTAATCATTAGTGAATTGGTTTATCTTTGCCATTTAAGTTCTTTTTGGCCATTGATTGGAAACATGTTTGTAATCCTTAATGAATTGGTTCCTCCATTGTCCTTAAGTTCTGCATTGGCCATTGATTGGAAACAAGTCTTAATCTTTAATGAATTGGTTTCTCTTTGTCCTTAAGTTTCTATTTGGCCATTGATTGGAAACAAGTCTGTCAACCAGTGAATGAATTGGTTTCTCTTTTTGTCCTTTAAGTTCTTTTTTGGCCCATTGATCATGGAAACAAGTCTTAATCATTGATGAATTGGTTTTCTCTTTGTCCTTTAAGTTCATTTGGCCATTGATTGCGAAACAAGTTCCTTAATCAGTGAATGAATTGGTTTCTCTTTTGTCCTTTACGTTCTTTTGGCCATTGATTGGAAAAAAAAACAAGTCTTAATCATTAGTGAATTGGTTTTTATCTTTTTGCCATTTAAGCTTCTTTTGGCCTATTGATTGGAAACATGTCTTAATCCTTAATGAATTGGTTCCTCATTTAGTCCATTTATGTTTTGTTGGCACATTGATTGGAAAAACAAGCTCTTAATCTTTTATAGAATCTGGTTTCTCTTTGTCCTTTCCCCAAGTTCTTTTTGCCATTGATTGGAAACAAGTGCTTAATCAATGAATGAATTGGTTTCTCTTTGTCCTTTAAGTTCTTTTGCCCATTGATTGACGTAAACAAAGTCTTAATGTCCATTGATGAATTGGTTTCTCTTTGTCCTTAAGCTTCTTTGGCCATTGAGTTGGAAACAAGTCCTAATCTGTGAATGAATTTGGTTTCTCTTTACTTGTCCTTTACGTTCTTTTTTGGCCATTGATTGGAAACAAGTCTTAATCGCTATCTAATGAATTGGTTTGTCTTTTGCCGCTTTAAGTTCTTTTGGCCATTGATTGCGAAACATGTCTTAACTCCTTAATGCAATTGGTTCCTCATTGTCCCCTTTCTAAGTTCTTTCGGCCATTGATTGGAAACAAAGACTTAATCACATCGTAATGAATTGGTTTCTCTTTGTCGCTTTAAGTTTCATTTGGCCATTGATTGACGAAACAAGTCTTAATCCGTAATGAATTGGTTTCTCTTGTCCTTCCCCGTTGCTCTTTGGCCATTGATTGGAAACAAGTCTTAATCATTAGTGAATTGGTTTATCTTTGCCATTTAAGTTCTTTTGGCCATTGATTGGAAACATGTCTTAATCCTTAATGAATTGGTTCCTCATTGTCCTTTACAAGTTCTGTTGGCCATTGATTGGAAACAGAGTCTTAATCTTTAATGAATTGGTTTCTCTTTGTCCTTTAAGTTCTTTTGTGCCATTGATTGGGGAAACAAAGTCTTAATCAGTAATGAATTGGTTTCTCTTTGTCCTTTAAGTTCTTTTGGCCATTGATTGGAAACAATGTGTCTTAATCATGCTGATTAATTTGGTTTCTCTTTGTGCTTCAAGCTCCCTTGGCCATTGATTGGAAACATGTCTTAATCCGTAATGAATTGGTTTCTCTTTGTCCTTTCAGTTCTTTTGGCCATTGATTGGAAACAAGTCTTAATCATTAGTGAATTGGTTTATCTTTTTGCCATTTAAGTCTTCTTTTGGCCATTGGATTGGAAACATGCTCTTGCCAATCCTTAATAGATTGGTTCCTCATTTGTCCCTTTATGTTTTGTTGGCCATTGATTGGAAACAAGTCTTAATCTTTTATGAACGAGTTTCTCTTTGTCCCTTTCTAAGTTCTTTTTTGGCCATTGGGATTGGGAAACAAGTCTTAATCCGTTAATGAATTGGTTTCTCTTTGTCCTTTAAGTTCTTTTGCCCATTGATTGGAAACAAGTCTTAATCATTGATGAATTGGTTTCTCTTTGTCCTTTAAGTTCTTTTGGCCATTGATTGGAAACAAGTCCTAATCCGTAATGAATTGGTTTCTCTTTGTCCTTTACGTTCTTTTGGCCATTGATTGGAAACAAGTCTTAATCATTAATGAATTGGTTTGTCTTTGCCCTTTAAGTTCTTTTGGCCATTGATTGGAAACATGTCTTAATCCTTAATGAATTGGTTCCTCATTGTCCTTTAAGTTCTTTCGGCCATTGATTGGAAACAAGACTTAATCATTAATGAATTGGTTTCTCTTTGTCCTTTAAGTTCATTTGGCCATTGATTGGAAACAAGTCTTAATCCGTAATGAATTGGTTTCTCTTTGTCCTTTACGTTCTTTTGGCCATTGATTGGAAACAAGTCTTAATCATTAGTGAATTGGTTTATCTTTGCCATTTAAGTTCTTTTGGCCATTGATTGGAAACATGTCTTAATCCTTAATGAATTGGTTCCTCATTGTCGCTTTTTAAGTTCTACATTGGCCATTGATTGGAAACAAGTCTTAATCTTTTATGAACTGGTTTCTCTTTGTCCTTTAAGTTCTTTTGGCCATTGATTGGAAACAAGTCTTAATCCGTAATGAATTGGTTTCTCTTTGTCCTTTAAGTTCTTTTTTTGCCCATTGGATTTGAAACAAAGTCTTCAATCATTGATGAATTGGTTTCTCTTTTTTGTCGCTTTAAGTTCATTTTGGCCATTGATTGGAAACAGAAGTCTTAATCGTAATGAATTGGTTTCTCTTTTTGTCCTTTACGTTCTTTTGGCCATTGATTGGAAACAAGTCTTAATCATTAGTGAATTGGTTTATCTTTGCCATTTAAGTTCTTTTGGCCATTGATTGGAAACATGTCTTAATCCTTAATGAATTGGTTCCTCATTGTCCTTTATGTTTTGTTGGCCATTGATTGGAAACAAGTCTTAATCTTTTATGAACTGGTTTCTCTTTGTCCTTTAAGTTCTTTTGGCCATTGATTGGAAACAAGTCTTAATCCGTAATGAATTGGTTTTTCTTTTGTCGCTTTAAGTTCTTTTGCCCATTGATTGGAAACAAGTCTTAATCATTGATGAATTGGTTTCTCTTTGTCCTTTAAGTTCTTTTGGCCATTGATTGGAAACAAGTCCTAATCCGTAATGAATTGGTTTCTCTTTGTCCTTTACGTTCTTTTGGCCATTGATTGGAAACAAGTCTTAATCATTAATGAATTGGTTTGTCTTTGCCCTTTAAGTTCTTTTGGCCATTGATTGGAAACATGTCTTAATCCTTAATGAATTGGTTCCTCATTGTCCTTTAAGTTCTTTCGGCCATTGATTGGAAACAAGACTTAATCATTAATGAATTGGTTTCTCTTTGTCCTTTAAGTTCATTTGGCCATTGATTGGAAAAACAAAGTGTCTTAACTCAGTAATGAATTGGTTTCTCTTTGTCCTTTACGTTCTTTTGGCCATTGATTGGAAACAAGTCTTAATCATTAGTGAATTGGTTTATCTTTGCCATTTAAGTTCTTTTGGCCATTGATTGGAAACATGTCTTAATCCTTAATGAATTGGTTCCTCATTGTCCTTTATGTTTTGTTGGCCATTGATTGGAAACAAGTCTTAATCTTTTATGAACTGGTTTCTCTTTGTCCTTTAAGTTCTTTTGGCCATTGATTGGAAACAAGTCTTAATCCGTAATGAATTGGTTTCTCTTTGTCCTTTAAGTTCTTTTGCCCATTGATTGGAAACAAGTCTTAATCATTGATGAATTGGTTTCTCTTTGTCCTTTAAGTTCTTTTGGCCATTGATTGGAAACAAGTCCTAATCCGTAATGAATTGGTTTCTCTTTGTCCTTTACGTTCTTTTGGCCATTGATTGGAAACAAGTCTTAATCATTAATGAATTGGTTTGTCTTTGCCCTTTAAGTTCTTTTGGCCATTGATTGGAAACATGTCTTAATCCTTAATGAATTGGTTCCTCATTGTCCTTTAAGTTCTTTCGGCCATTGATTGGAAACAAGACTTAATCGATAACTGGGTCGGTTTCTCTTTGTCCTTTAAGTTCATTTGGCCATTGATTGGAAACAAGTCTTAATCCGTAATGGAATTGGTTTCTCTTTGTCCTTTTATGTTCCTTTTGGCCATTGATTGGAAACAAGTCTGTCATTAGTAAGATTGGTTTATCTTTGTCCGTTAAGTTCTTTTGGCCATTGATTGGAAACATGTCTTAATCATTAATGAATTGGTTCCTCATTGTCCTTCTAAGTTCTGTTATTACAATTGATTGGAAACAAGTCTTAATCTTTAATGCAATTAGTTTCTCTTTGTCCTTTAAGTTCTTTTGGCCATTGATTGGAAGCAAGTCTTAATCAAGTAATGGAATTAGTTTCACTTTGTCCTTTAAGTTCTTTATGGCCATTGATTGGAAACAAAAGTGTTAATCATTAGATGGTGGTTTCTCTTTGTCCTTTAAGTTCATTTTGGCCATTGATTGGAAACAAGTCTTAATCAATAATGAGTTGGTTTCTCTTTGTCCATTATGTTCCACATTCTTTTGGCCATTGATTGGAAACAAGTGTAATCATTAGTGAATTGGTTTCACTCTTTGCCATTTAAGTTCTTTTGACCATTGATTGGAAACATATCTTAATCCTTAAGGAATTGGTTTCCTCATTGTCCTTTTATGTTCCTTGTATGGCCGGTAGTTGGAAACCAAGTCTTAATCTTTATGAACTTGGTTTCTCTTTTGTCCTTTAAGGTTCTTTTGGCCATTGATTGGAAACAAGTCTTAATGTGTGAATTGGTTTCTCTTTGTCCTTCAAAGTTCTTTTGCCCATTGATTGGAAACAAGTCTTAATCATTGAGCTGAATTAGTTTCTCTTTATCCTTTAAGTTAACTTTTGGCCATTGATTGAAATCAAGTCTTAATCCGTAATAGGAATTGGGTTCTCTTTGTCCTTTACGTTCTTTTGTATGAGGATTGGAAACAAGTCTTAATGTCATTAATGAATTTGGTTTGTCTTTCTTGCCCTTTAAGTTCTTTTGGCCATTGATTGGAAACATGTGCCCAATCCTTAATGAATTGGTTCCTCATTGTCCTTTAAGTTCTTTCGGCCATTGATTGGAAACAAGACTTAATCATTAATGAATTGGTTTCTCTTTGTCCTTTAAGTTCATTTGGCCATTGATTGGAAACAAGTCTTAATCCAGTAATGGAATTAGTTTCTCTTTGTCCGTTCGTTCTTTGTGGCCATTGATTCGGGAAACAAGTCTTAATCATTAGTGAATTGGTTTATCTTTGCCATGTTAAGCTTACTTTCTGACATTGATTGGAAACATGTCTTAATTCCTTAATGAATTGGTTCCTCATTGTCGCTTTAAGTTCTGTTGACCATTGATTGGAAACAAGTCTTAATCTTTAGTGAATTAGTTTCTCTTTGTCCTTTCTAAGTTCTTTGGACGTTTGATTGGAGAGCAAGTGTTAATCCGTAATGAATTAGTTTCTCTTTGTCCTTTATAGTTCTTTTGGCCATTGATTGGAAACAGTCTTAATCATTGATGGGTTGGTTTCTGCTTTGTCCTTACTAAGTTCATTTGGCCATTGATTGGAAACCCAAGTCTCTTAATCCATATTAGATTGGTTTCTCTTTGTCCTTTAAATTACTTTTGTGAATTGATTGAATAGCAAGTACTTAATCATTAGTGAATTGGTTTATCTTTGCCATTTAAGTTCTTTTGGCAGCATTGATTGGAAACATGTCTTAGTCCAAAATGTGAATTGGTTCCTCCATTGTCCTTTATGTTCCTGTTGGCCATTGATTAGAAACAAGTATTAATCTTTTATGAACTTGGTTTCTCTTTGTCCTTTAAGTTAACGACTTTTGGCCATTGGATTTAGAGCTCTTATTAAAGGAAGTCTTTTCTCATTCTTTATGTTCCTTTTGTACATGAATGAATCAGTAATGTGGTTAAGAATTTGGTTTCTCTTTGTCCTTTAAGTTCTTTTGCCCATTGATTGGAAACAAGTCTTAATCATTGATTGAATTGGTTTCTCTTTGTCCTTCCTAAGTTCTTTTGGCCATTGATTGGAAACAAGTCCTAATCCGTAATGAATTGGTTTCTCTTTGTCCTTCACGTAGTCTTTTTGGCCATTGATTGGAATCAAAGTCTTATTACATTAATGGAATTGGTTTGTCATTGACCTTTATGTTCCTTAATGGCAATTGATTTGGAATCAAGTCTCTTAATCCTTATTAGCAATTGGTTTCTCATTGTCCTTTAAAGTTCTTTTGGCCATTTATTGGAAAACAGAGTCTTATTCATTAATGGAATTCGTTTCTCTTTTGACCTTTAAGTTCATTGTGTCTGCCATTGATTAGAATCAGAGTCTTGTATCCTTCCCAAGTAACCGTTGGTTTCTCTTTCTTTTCCTTAACGTTCTTTTGGCCATTGATTGGAAACAAGTCTTAATCATTAGTAGATTGGTTTATCTAGATTGCTCTTTTATGATCCTTTTGGCACATTGGATTGGAATCATGTATTAATCGTTAAAATGAATTTGGTTTCTCTTTGTCGCTTTTGGTTTTGTTGACCATTGATTGGAATCAAGTCTTGGCTCTTTTTATGAACTGGTTTCTCTTTCTCCTTTATGTTCTTTTGCAATTGATTGGAATCAAGTCTTTATCCGTAAACTTAGCAATTGAAAGTTTCTGCTTTGTCCTTTAAGCTCTTTTGCCCATTGATTGGAATCAAGTCTTAATCTGGTGATGAATTGGTTTCTCTTTGTCCTTTATGTTCCTTGTGCCATTGATTGGAATCAAGTCTTAATCCGTGTGAATTGGTTTCTCTTTGTCCTTCGTTCTTTTGGCCATTGATTGGGAGCTCAAGTCTTAATCATTAATGAATTGGTTTGTCTTTCTCTTTTAAGTTCCTTTTGTACATTGATTGGGGAATCAAGTCTTAATGTCGTTAAAATTGGTTTCTCATTGTCCTTTTGGTTCTTTTGACCATTGATTGGAACCAAGTCTTAATCATTAAGGAATTGGATTCTCTTTCTTCTTTATGTTCCATTTGCAATTGATTGGAAACAAGTGTCTTAATCAGTAATGAATTGGTTTCTCTTTGTCCTTCGTTCTTTTGGCCAATGATTGGAATCAGAGTGTTAATCATTGGTGAATTGGTTTATCTTTTTGCCATTTATGTTCTTTTGGCCATTGATTGAAAGCAAGTCTTAGTCCTTACTGAATTGGTTTCTCATTCTCCTTTAACTTCTTTTGGCCATTGATTGTAATCAAGTCTTAATCTTTATGAAATGGTTTCTCTTTGTCCTTTAAGTTCCTTTTGGCCGTGAGATTGGAATCAAGTCTTGTCCAGTAATGAATTTGGTTTCTCTTTCTTCTTTTGGTTCTTTTGACCATTGATTGGAATCAAGTCTTAATCCTTGATGAATTGGTTTCTCTTTGTTCTTTAAGTTCTTTTGTGCATTGATTAGAATCAAGTCTTAATCCATTAATGAATTGGTTTCTCTTTGTCCTTCGTTCTTTTGGCCATTGATTGAAACAAGTCTTTATCATTAGTGAATTGGTTTATCTTTGCCATTTAGTTCTTTTGGCCATTGATTGGAAACATGTCTTAATCCTTAATGAATTGGTTCCTCATTGTCCTTTATGTTTGTTGGCCATTGATTGGAATCAAGTCTTAATCTTTTATGAATTGGTTTCTCTTTTGTCTTTCATGTTCTTTTGGCCATTGATTGGAATCAAGTCTTAATCAAGTAATGAATTGGTTTCTCTTTGTCCTTTAAGTTCTTTTGCCCATTGATTGGAAGCAAGTCCTATTCCTTAAGGAATTGGTTTCTCATTCTTCTTTAAGTTCTTTTGGCCATTGGTTGGAAACAAGTCTTCATCCTAGTGAATTGGTTTCTCTTTCTTCTTTTGGTTCTTTTGGCCATTGATTGGAATCAAGTCTTATTCATTAATGAATTGGTTTCTCTTTCTCTTTATGTTCCTTTTGGCCATTGATTGGATGCATGTCTTAATCGTTAAGAATTTGGTTTCTTTTTCTTCTTTAAGTTCTTTTGGCCAATGATTGGAATCAAGTCTTATTCCAAATGGAATTGGTTTCTCTTTGTTGTTTATGTTCTTTTTGCCATTGATTGGAATCAAATCTTTATCCTTAAGAATTGGTTTCTCTTTCTTCTTTAAGTTCTCTTTTGGCCATTGATTAGAATCAAGTCTTATTCCAAATGGAATTGGTTTCTAATTGACCTTTAAGTTCCTTTTGCATTGATTGGAATCAAGTCTTTATCCTTAAGCAATTGGTTTCTCTTTCTCTTTTAAGTTCTTTTGGCCATTGATTGGAATCAAGTCTTATTCCAAAGGAATTGGTTTCTCATTCTTCTTTAAGTTCTTTTGTACATTGATTGGAATCAAGTCTTAATCGTTAAGAATTGGTTTCTCTTTTTCTTTAAGTTCTTTTGGCCAATGATTGGAATCAAGTCTTATTCCAAAAGGAATTGGTTTCTCATTCTTCTTTATGTTCTTTTGGCCATTGATTGGAAACAAGTCTTAATCATTAATGAATTGGTTTCTCTTTCTTCTTTAAGTTCTTTTGGCCATTGATTGGAATCAAGTCTTATTCCAAATGGAATTGGTTTCTCATTCTTCTTTAAGTTCTTTTGGGCATTGAATGGAATCAAGTCTTTATCCTTAAGCAATTGGTTTCTCTTTCTTCTTTAAGTTCTTTTGGCCATTGATTGGAATCAAGTCTTATTCCAAAATGGAATTGGTTTCTCATTCTTCTTTATGATCTTTTGGATATTGATTGGAAGCAAGTCTTAATCGTTAAGAATTTGGTTTCTCTTTCTTCTTTTGGTTCTTTTGACCATTGATTGGAATCAAGTCTTATTCCAAAAGGAATTGGTTTCTCATTCTTCTTTATGTTTCATTTGCAATTGATTGGAATTAAGTCTTTATCCTTAAGCAATTGGCTTCTCTTTCTTCTTTAAGTTCTTTTGGCCAATGATTGGAATCAAGTCTTATTCCAAATGGAATTGGTTTCTCAATAGCCAGTTATGTTCCTTGTACAATTGATTGGAATCAAGTCTTTATCTTTAAGCAATCGATTTCTATTTCCTTTTAACTTTTGGCCATTGATTGGAATCAAGCCTTATTCCAAAAGGAATTGGTTTCTCATTCTCTATTATGTTCCTGTACAATTGAATAGAATCAAGTCTTAATCGTTAAGAATTTGGTTTCTCTTTCTTCTTTTAGTTCTTTTTGACCATTGATTGGAATCAAGTCTTATTCCAAAAGGAATTGGTTTCTCATTCTCTTTATGTTCCTTTTGTACATGAATAGAATCAAGTATTAATCTCGTTAAGAAATTTGGTTTCTCTTTCTTCTTTTGGTTCTTTTGACCATTAATTGGAATCAAGTCTTATTCCAAAAAGAAATTGGTTTCTCATTCTTCTTTATGTTCCATTTGCAATTGATTGGAATTAAGTCTTTATCCTTAAGCAATTGGCTTGTCTTTCTTCTTCATGTTCTTTTGGCCATTGATTGGAATCAAGTCTTATTCCAAATGGAATTGGTTTCTCATTGACCGTTATGTTCCTTGTGCAATTGATTGGAATCAAGTCTTTATCCTTAAGCAATCGGTTTCTCTTTCTTTGTTAACTTCTTTTGGCCATTGATTGGAATCAAGTCTTATTCCAAAAGGAATTAGTTTCTCATTGACCGTTATGTTCCTTGTCCAATTGATTGGAATCAAGTATTAATCGTTAAGAATTTGGTTTCTCTTTCTTTTTTAACTTCTTTTGGCCATTGATTGGAATCAAGTCTTATTCCAAAAGGAATTGGTTTCTCATTCTCTTTTAAGTTCTTTTTGCCATTGAATAGAATCAAGTATTAATCGTTAAGAATTTGGTTTCTCTTTCTTCTTTTGGTTCTTTTGACCATTGATTGGAATCAAGTCTTATTCCAAAAGGAATTGGTTTCTCATTCTCCTTTATGTTCCATTTGCAATTGATTGGAATCAAGTCTTTATCCTTAAGCAATTGGCTTCTCTTTCTTCTTTAAGTTCTTTTGGCCATTGATTGGAATCAAGTCTTATTCCAAAAGGAATTGGTTTCTCATTCTCTATTATGATCCTTTTGTACATGAATAGAATCAAGTATTAATCGTTAAGAATTTGGTTTCTCTTTCTTCTTTAAGTTCTTTTGGCCATTGATTGGAATCAAGTCTTATTCCAAATGGAATTGGTTTCTCATTCTCCTTTTTGTTGCTTTTGCAAGTGATTGGAACCAAGTCTTTATCGTTAAGCAAATTGGTTTCTCTTTGTTCTTTAAGTTCTTTTGCCATTGATTGGAATCAAATCTTATTCCAAATGGAATTGGTTTCTCATTCTCCTTAATGTTCCTTTTGCAATTGAATAGAATCAAGTCTAATCGTTAAGCAATTTGGTTTCTCTTTCTTCTTTAAGTTCTTTTGACCATTGATTGGAATCAAGTCTTATTCCAAAAGGAATTGGTTTCTCATTCTCCTTTATGTTCCATTTGCAATTGATTGGAATCAAGTCTTTATCCTTAAGCAATTGGTTTCTCTTTCTTTTTTAAGTTCTTTTGGCCATTGATTGGAATCAAGTCTTATTCCAAATGGAATTGGTTTCTCATTGACCGTTATGTTCCTTGTGCATTTGATTGGAATCAAGTCTTTATCCTTAAGCAATCGGTTTCTCTTTCTTTTTTAACTTCTTTTGGCCATTGATTGGAATCAAGTCTTATTCCAAAAGGAATTGGTTTCTCATTCTCTTTTATGTTCCTTTTGAAAATGAATAGAATCAAGTCTTAATCGTTAAGAATTTGGTTTCTCTTTCTTCTTTTGGTTCTTTTGACCATTGATTGGAATCAAGTCTTATTCCAAAAGGAATTGGTTTCTCATTCTTCTTTATGTTCCATTTGCAATTGATTGGAATCAAGTCTTTATCCTTAAGCAATTGGTTTCTCTTTCTTCTTGTAGTTCTTTTGGCCGTTGATTGGTATCAAGTCATATTCCAAATGGAATTGGTTTCTCATTCTTTGTTATGTTCCATTTGCAATTGATTGGAATCAAGTCTTTATCCTTAAGCAATTGGTTTCTCTTTCTTTTTTAAGTTCTTTTGGCCATTGATTGGAATCAAGTCTTATTCCAAATGGAATTGGTTTCTCATTCTCTTTTATGATCCTTTTGTACATGAATAGAATCAAGTATTAATCGTTAAGAATTTGGTTTCTCTTTCTTCTTTTGGTTCTTTTGACCATTGATTGGAATCAAGTCTTATTCCAAAAGGAATTGGTTTCTCATTCTTCTTTATGTTCCATTTGCAATTGATTGGAATTAAGTCTTTATCCTTAAGCAATTGGCTTCTCTTTCTTCTTTAAGCTCTTTTGGCCATTGATTGGAATCAAGTCTTATTCCAAATGGAATTGGTTTCTCATTGACCGTTATGTTCCTTATGCATTTGATTGGAATCAAGTCTTTATCCTTAAGCAATCGGTTTCTCTTTCTTTGTTAACTTCTTTTGGCCATTGATTGGAATCAAGTCTTAATCCTTAAGGAATTGGTTTCTCATTCTCTTTTATGTTCCTTTTGTACATGAATAGAATCAAGTATTAATCGTTAAGAATTTGGTTTCTCTTTCTTTTGGTTCTTTTGACCATTGATTGGAATCAAGTCTTATTCCAAAAGGAATTGGTTTCTCATTCTTCTTTATGTTCCATTTGCAATTGATTGGAATTAAGTCTTTATCCTTAAGCAATTGGCTTCTCTTTCTTCTTTAAGTTCTTTTGACCATTGATTGGAATCAAGTCTTATTCCAAATGGAATTGGTTTCTCATTCTCTTTTATGATCCTTTTGTACATGAATAGAATCAAGTATTAATCGTTAAGAATTTGGTTTCTCTTTCTTCTTTAAGTTCTTTTGGCCATTGATTGGAATCAAGTCTTATTCCAAATGGAATTGGTTTCTCATTCTCTATTATGTTCCATTTGCAATTGATTGGAATCAAGTCTTTATCCTTAAGCAATTGGTTTCTCTTTCTTCTTTAAGTTCTTTTGGCCAATGATTGGAATCAAGTCTTATTCCAAATGGAATTGGTTTCTCATTGACGGTTATGTTCCTTGTCCAATTGATTGGAATCAAGTCTTTATCCTTAAGCAATTGGTTTCTCTTTCTTTTTTAACTTCTTTTGGCCATTGATTGGAATCAAGTCTTATTCCAAAAGGAATTGGTTTCTCATTCTCTTTTATGTTCCTTTTGTACATGAATAGAATCAAGTATTAATCGTTAAGAATTTGGTTTCTCTTTCTTCTTTTGGTTCTTTTGACCATTGATTGGAATCAAGTCTTATTCCAAAAGGAATTGGTTTCTCATTCTCCTTTATGTTCCATTTGCAATTGATTGGAATTAAGTCTTTATCCTTAAGCAATTAGCTTGTCTTTCTTCTTCATGTTCTTTTGGCCATTGATTGGAATCAAGTCTTATTCCAAATGGAATTGGTTTCTCATTGACCGTTATGTTCCTTGTGCAATTGATTGGAATCAAGTCTTTATCCTTAAGCAATTAGCTTGCCTTTCTTCTTTAAGTTCTTTTGGCCATTGATTGGAATCAAGTCTTATTCCAAATGGAATTGGTTTCTCATTGACCGTTATGTTCCTTGTGCATTTGATTGGAATCAAGTCTTTATCCTTAAGCAATCGGTTTCTCTTTCTTTTTTAACTTCTTTTGGCCATTGATTGGAATCAAGTCTTATTCCAAATGGAATTGGTTTCTCATTCTCTTTTATGTTCCTTTTGTACATGAATAGAATCAAGTATTAATCGTTAAGAATTTGGTTTCTCTTTCTTCTTTTGGTTCTTTTGACCATTGATTGGAATCAAGTCTTATTCCAAAGGGAATTGGTTTCTCATTCTTCTTTATGTTCCATTTGCAATTGATTGGAATTAAGTCTTTATCCTTAAGCAATTGGCTTATCTTTCTTTGTTAATTTCTTTTGGCCAATGATTGGAATCAAGTCTTATTCCAAATGGAATTGGTTTCCCATTCTCTTTTATGTTCCTTTTGTACTTGAATAGAATCAAGTATTAATCGTTAAGAATTTGGTTTCTCTTTCTTCTTTTGGTTCTTTTGACCATTGATTGGAATCAAGTCTTATTCCAAAAGGAATTGGTTTCTCATTCTTCTTTATGTTCCATTTGCAATTGATTGGAATTAAGTCTTTATCCTTAAGCAATTAGCTTGTCTTTCTTCTTTAAGTTCTTTTGGCCATTGATTGGAATCAAGTCTTATTCCAAATGGAATTGGTTTCTCATTGACCGTTATGTTCCTTGCGCATTTGATTGGAATCAAGTCTTTATCCTTAAGCAATCGGTTTCTCTTTCTTTGTTAACTTCTTTTGGCCAATGATTGGAATCAAGTCTTATTCCAAATGGAATTGGTTTCTCATTCTCTTTTATGATCCTTTTGTACATGAATAGAATCAAGTATTAATCGTTAAGAATTTGGTTTCTTTTTCTTCTTTTGGTTCTTTTGACCATTGATTGGAATCAAGTCTTATTCCAAAAGGAATTGGTTTCTCATTCTCTTTTATGTTCCTTTTGTACATGAATAGAATCAAGTATTAATCGTTAAGAATTTGGTTTCTCTTTCTTCTTTTGGTTCTTTTGGCCAATGATTGGAATCAAGTCTTATTCCAAAAGGAATTGGTTTCTCATTCTTCTTCATGTTCCATTTGCAATTGATTGGAATTAAGTCTTTATCCTTAAGCAATTGGCTTCTCTTTGTTCTTTAAGTTCTTTTGGCCAATGATTGGAATCAAGTCTTATTCCAAATGGAATTGGTTTCTCATTCTCTTTTATGATCCTTTTGTACATGAATAGAATCAAGTATTAATCGTTAAGAATTTGGTTTCTCTTTCTTCTTTTGGTTCTTTTGACCATTGATTGGAATCAAGTCTTTATCCTTAAGCAATTGGCTTCTCTTTCTTCTTTAAGTTCTTTTGGCCATTGATTGGAATCAAGTCTTATTCCAAATGGAATTGGTTTCTCATTCTCTTTTATGTTCCTTTTGTACTTGAATAGAATCAAGTATTAATCGTTAAGAATTTGGTTTCTCTTTCTTCTTTTGGTTCTTTTGACCATTGATTGGAATCAAGTCTTATTCCAAAAGGAATTGGTTTCTCATTCTCCTTTATGTTCCATTTGCAATTGATTGGAATCAAGTCTTTATCCTTAAGCAATTGGCTTATCTTTCTTCTTTAAGTTCTTTTGGCCATTGATTGGAATCAAGTCTTATTCCAAATGGAATTGGTTTCTCATTCTCTTTTATGATCCTTTTGTACATGAATAGAATCAAGTATTAATCGTTAAGAATTTGGTTTCTCTTTCTTCTTTTGGTTCTTTTGACCATTGATTGGAATCAAGTCTTATTCCAAAAGGAATTGGTTTCTCATTCTCCTTTATGTTCCATTTGCAATTGATTGGAATCAAGTCTTTATCCTTAAGCAATTGGTTTCTCTTTCTTCTTTAAGTTCTTTTGGCCATTGATTGGAATCAAGTCTTATTCCAAATGGAATTGGTTTCTCATTGACCGTTATGTTCCTTATGCATTTGATTGGAATCAAGTCTTTATCCTTAAGCAATCGGTTTCTCTTTCTTTGTTAACTTCTTTTGATCAATGATTGGAATCAAGTCTTATTCCAAATGGAATTGGTTTCTCATTCTCTTTTATGTTCCTTTTGTACATGAATAGAATCAAGTATTAATCGTTAAGAATTTGGTTTCTCTTTCTTCTTTTGGATCTTTTGACCATTGATTGGAATCAAGTCTTATTCCAAAAGGAATTGGTTTCTCATTCTTCTTTATGTTCCATTTGCAATTGATTGGAATTAAGTCTTTATCCTTAAGCAATTGGCTTCTCTTTCTTCTTTAAGTTCTTTTGGCCATTGATTGGAATCAAGTCTTATTCCAAATGGAATTGGTTTCTCATTCTCTTTTATGATCCTTTTGTACATGAATAGAATCAAGTATTAATCGTTAAGAATTTGGTTTCTCTTTCTTCTTTTGGTTCTTTTGACCATTGATTGGAATCAAGTCTTATTCCAAAAAGAATTGGTTTCTCATTCTTCTTTATGTTCCATTTGCAATTGATTGGAATTAAGTCTTTATCCTTAAGCAATTGGCTTCTCTTTCTTCTTCAAGTTCTTTTGGCCAATGATTGGAATCAAGTCTTATTCCAAATGGAATTGGTTTCTCATTCTCTTTTATGATCCTTTTGTGCATGAATAGAATCAAGTATTAATCGTTAAGAATTTGGTTTCTCTTTCTTCTTTTGGTTCTTTTGACCATTGATTGGAATCAAGTCTTATTCCAAAAGGAATTGGTTTCTCATTCTTCTTTATGTTCCATTTGCAATTGATAGGAATTAAGTCTTTATCCTTAAGCAATTGGCTTATCTTTCTTCTTTAAGTTCTTTTGGCCATTGATTGGAATCAAGTCTTATTCCAAATGGAATTGGTTTCTCATTCTCTTTTATGATCCTTTTGTACATGAATAGAATCAAGTATTAATCGTTAAGAATTTGGTTTCTCTTTCTTCTTTTGGTTCTTTTGACCATTGATTGGAATCAAGTCTTATTCCAAAATGAATTGGTTTCTCATTCTTCTTTATGTTCCATTTGCAATTGATTGGAATTAAGTCTTTATCCTTAAGCAATTAGCTTGTCTTTCTTCTTTAAGTTCTTTTGGCCATTGATTGGAATCAAGTCTTATTCCAAATGGAATTGGTTTCTCATTCTCTTTTATGTTCCTTGTGCATTTGATTGGAATCAAGTCTTTATCCTTAAGCAATCGGTTTCTCTTTCTTTGTTAACTTCTTTTGGCCAATGATTGGAATCAAGTCTTATTCCAAATGGAATTGGTTTCTCATTCTCCTTTATGTTCCTTTTGTACATGAATAGAATAAAGTATTAATCGTTAAGAATTTGGTTTCTCTTTCTTCTTTTGGTTCTTTTGACCATTGATTGGAATCAAGTCTTTATCCTTAAGCAATTGGCTTCTCTTTCTTCTTTAAGTTCTTTTGGCCAATGATTGGAATCAAGTCTTATTCCAAATGGAATTGGTTTCTCATTCTCTTTTATGTTCCTTTTGTACATGAATAGAATCAAGTATTAATCGTTAAGAATTTGGTTTCTCTTTCTTCTTTTGGTTCTTTTGACCATTGATTGGAATCAAGTCTTATTCCAAAGGGAATTGGTTTCTCATTCTTCTTTATGTTCCATTTGCAATTGATAGGAATTAAGCCTTTATCCTTAAGCAATTGGCTTATCTTTCTTCTTTAAGTTCTTTTGGCCAATGATTGGAATCAAGTCTTATTCCAAATGGAATTGGTTTCTCATTCTCTTTTATGATCCTTTTGTACGTGAATAGAATCAAGTATTAATCGTTAAGAATTTGGTTTCTCTTTCTTCTTTTGGTTCTTTTGACCATTGATTGGAATCAAGTCTTATTCCAAAAGGAATTGGTTTCTCATTCTTCTTTATGTTCCATTTGCAATTGATTGGAATTAAGTCTTTATCCTTAAGCAATTAGCTTGCCTTTCTTCTTTAAGTTCTTTTGGCCATTGATTGGAATCAAGTCTTATTCCAAATGGAATTGGTTTCTCATTGACCGTTATGTTCCTTGCGCATTTGATTGGAATCAAGTCTTTATCCTTAAGCAATCGGTTTCTCTTTCTTCTTTAAGTTCTTTTGGCCAATGATTGGAATCAAGTCTTATTCCAAATGGAATTGGTTTCTCATTCTCTTTTATGTTCCTTTTGTACATGAATAGAATCAAGTATTAATCGTTAAGAATTTGGTTTCTCTTTCTTCTTTTGGTTCTTTTGACCATTGATTGGAATCAAGTCTTATTCCAAAAGGAATTGGTTTCTCATTCTTCTTCATGTTCCATTTGCAATTGATTGGAATTAAGTCTTTATCCTTAAGCAATTGGCTTCTCTTTGTTCTTTAAGTTCTTTTGGCCAATGATTGGAATCAAGTCTTATTCCAAATGGAATTGGTTTCTCATTCTCTTTTATGATCCTTTTGTACATGAATAGAATCAAGTATTAATCGTTAAGAATTTGGTTTCTCTTTCTTCTTTTGGTTCTTTTGACCATTGATTGGAATCAAGTCTTATTCCAAACGGAATTGGTTTCTCATTCTTCTTTATGTTCCATTTGCAATTGATTGGAATTAAGTCTTTATCCTTAAGCAATTGGCTTCTCTTTCTTCTTTAAGTTCTTTTGGCCATTGATTGGAATCAAGTCTTATTCCAAATGGAATTGGTTTCTCATTCTCTTTTATGATCCTTTTGTACATGAATAGAATCAAGTATTAATCGTTAAGAATTTGGTTTCTCTTTCTTCTTTTGGTTCTTTTGACCATTGATTGGAATCAAGTCTTATTCCAAAAGGAATTGGTTTCTCATTCTTCTTTATGTTCCATTTGCAATTGATAGGAATTAAGTATTTATCCTTAAGCAATTAGCTTGTCTTTCTTCTTTAAGTTCTTTTGGCCATTGATTGGAATCAAGTCTTATTCCAAATGGAATTGGTTTCTCATTCTTCTTTATGTTCCATTTGCAATTGATAGGAATTAAGTCTTTATCCTTAAGCAATTGGCTTATCTTTCTTCTTTAAGTTCTTTTGGCCAATGATTGGAATCAAGTCTTATTCCAAATGGAATTGGTTTCTCATTCTCTTTTATGTTCCTTTTGTACATGAATAGAATCAAGTATTAATCGTTAAGAATTTGGTTTCTCTTTCTTCTTTTGGTTCTTTTGACCATTGATTGGAATCAAGTCTTATTCCAAAAGGAATTGGTTTCTCATTCTTCTTTATGTTCCATTTGCAATTGATTGGAATTAAGTCTTTATCCTTAAGCAATTGGCTTGTCTTTCTTCTTTAAGTTCTTTTGGCCAATGATTGGAATCAAGTCTTATTCCAAATGGAATTGGTTTCTCATTGACGGTTATGTTCCTTGTCCAATTGATTGGAATCAAGTCTTTATCCTTAAGCAATTGGTTTCTCTTTCTTTTTTAACTTCTTTTGGCCATTGATTGGAATCAAGTCTTATTCCAAAAGGAATTGGTTTCTCATTCTCTTTTATGTTCCTTTTGTACATGAATAGAATCAAGTATTAATCGTTAAGAATTTGGTTTCTCTTTCTTCTTTTGGTTCTTTTGACCATTGATTGGAATCAAGTCTTATTCCAAAAGGAATTGGTTTCTCATTCTTCTTTATGTTCCATTTGCAATTGATTGGAATCAAGTCTTAATCCTTAAGCAATTGGTTTCTCTTTCTTCTTTTGGTTCTTTTGACCATTGATTGGAATCAAGTCTTATTCCAAAAGGAATTGGTTTCTCATTCTTCTTTAATGTCGTTTGGCCATTGATTGAAAGCAAGTCTTAATCCTTAAGCAATTGGTTTCTCTTTCTTCTTTAAGTTCTTTTGGCCATTGATTGGAATCAAGTCTTATTCCAAATGGAATTGGTTTCTCATTCTCTTTATGTTCCTTTTGTACATTGATTGGAAGCAAATCTTATTCCTTAAGGAATTGGTTTCTCATTCTTCTTTAAGTTCTTTTGACCATTGATTGGAATCAAGTCTTATTCCAAAAGGAATTGGTTTCTCATTCTTCTTTATGTTCCATTTGCAATTGATTGGAATCAAGTCTTTATCCTTAAGCAATTGGTTTCTCTTTCTTCTTTAAGTTCTTTTGGCCATTGATTGGAATCAAGTCTTATTCCAAATGGAATTGGTTTCTCATTCTCTTTTATGATCCTTTTGTACGTTGATTAGAATCAAGTCTTAATCGTTAAGAATTTGGTTTCTCTTTCTTCTTTTGGTTCTTTTGACCATTGATTGGAATCAAGTCTTATTCCAAAAGGAATTGGTTTCTCATTCTTCTTTATGTTCCATTTGCAATTGATTGGAATCAAGTCTTAATCCTTAAGCAATTGGCTTGTCTTTCTTCTTTAAGTTCTTTTGGCCATTGATTGGAATCAAGTCTTATTCCAAATGGAATTGGTTTCTCATTCTCTTTTATGTTCCTTTTGCAATTGATTGGAAGCAAGTCTTAATCCTTAATGAATTGGTTTCTCTTTCTTCTTTAAGTTCTTTTGGCCATTGATTGGAATCAAGTCTTATTCCAAAAGGAATTGGTTTCTCATTCTCTTTTATGTTCCTTTTGTACATGATTAGAATCAAGTCTTAATCCTTAAGGAATTGGTTTCTCTTTCTTCTTTTGGTTCTTTTGACCATTGATTGGAATCAAGTCTTATTCCAAAAGGAATTGGTTTCTCATTCTTCTTTATGTTCCATTTGCAATTGATTGGAATTAAGTCTTAATCCTTAAGGAATTGGTTTCTCTTTGTCCTTTAAGTTCTTTTGGCCATTGATTGGAATCAAGTCTTATTCCAAATGGAATTGGTTTCTCATTCTTCTTTATGTTCCTTTTGTACATTGATTGGAATCAAGTATTAATCGTTAAGAATTTGGTTTCTCTTTCTTCTTTTGGTTCTTTTGACCATTGATTGGAATCAAGTCTTAATCCAAAAGGTATTGGTTTCTCATTCTCCTTTATGTTCCTTTTGCAATTGATTGGAAGCAAGTCTTAATCATTAAGGAATTGGTTTCTCTTTGTTCTTTAAGTTCTTTTGGCCATTGATTGGAATCAAGTCTTATTCCAAATGGAATTGGTTTCTCATTTCTTCTTTATGTTCCTTTTGTACTTTGATTGGAATCAAGTATTAATCATTAAGAATTTGGATTCTCTTTCTTCTTATGGTTCTTTTGACCTCTGATTGGAATCCAGTCTAATTCCAAAAGGAATTGGTTTCTCATTCTTCTTTATATTCCATTTGCAATTGTTTGGAATTAAGTCTTAATCATTAAGCAATTGGCTTCTCTTTCTTCTTTAAGTTCTTAAATGGAATGATTGGAATCAAGTCTTAATCATCAAATGGAATTGGTTTCTCATTCTCTTTTATGATCCTTCCTTTGATTGGAATCAAGTCTTAATCATTAAGGAATTGGTTTCTCTTTCTTCTTTGAATGGTTCTTTGACCATTGATTGGAATCAAGTCTTAATCCAAAAGGAATTGGTTTCTCATTTCTTCTTTATGTTCCTTTGCAATTGATTGGAATCAAGTCTTTATCATTAAGCAATTGGTTTCTCTTTCTTCTTTAAGTTCTTTTGGCCATTGATTGAAAGCAAGTCTTATTCCAAATGGAATTGGTTTCTCATTTCTTCTTTATGTTCTTTCGCATTTGATTGGAATCAAGTCTTAATCATTAAGGAATTGGTTTCTCTTTCTTCTTTAACTTCTTTTGGCCATTGATTGGAATCAAGTCTTATTCCAAAAGGAATTGGTTTCTCATTCTCTTTTATGTTCCTTTTGTACTTTGATTGGAATCAAGTCCTAATCATTAAGGAATTTGGTTTCTCTTTCTTCTTTTGGTTCTTTTGACCATTGATTGGAATCAAGTCTTATTCCAAAAGGAATTGGTTTCTCATTTCTTCTTTATGTTCCTTTGCAATTGATTGGAATCAAGTCTTAATCATTAAGGAATTGGATTCTCTTTCTTCTTTAAGTTCTTTTGGAATGATTGGAATCAAGTCTTATTCCAAATGGAATTGGTTTCTCATTTCTTCTTTAATGATCCTTTTGTACATGATTGGAATCAAGTATTAATCGTTAAGAATTTGGTTTCTCTTTCTCTTTTAATGGTTCTTATGACCATTGATTGGAATCAAGTCTTATTCCAAAAGGAATTGGTTTCTCATTCTTCTTTATGTTCCATTTGCAATTGATTGGAATTAAGTCTTAATCCTTAAGCAATTGGTTTATCTTTCTTCTTTAAGTTCTTAAATGGAATGATTGGAATCAAGTCTTAATCCAAAAGGAATTGGTTTCTCATTTCTTCTTTATGTTCCTTTGTACAATTGATTGGAATCAAGTCTTAATCATTAAGGAATTGGTTTCTCTTTCTTCTTTTGGTTCTTTTGACCATTGATTGGAATCAAGTCTTATTCCAAAAGGAATTGGTTTCTCATTTCTTCTTTAATGTTCCTTTGCAATTGATTGGAACCAAGTCTTAATCATTAAGGAATTGGATTCTCTTTCTTCTTTAAGTTCTTTTGGCCATTGATTGGAATCAAGTCTTATTCCAAATGGAATTGGTTTCTCATTCTCTTCTTTAATGTTCTTTGCAATTGATTGGAACCAAGTCTTAATCATTAAGGAATTGGTTTCTCTTTCTTCTTTAAGTTCTTTTGGCCATTGATTGGAATCAAGTCTTAATCCAAGGAATTGGTTTCCATTTCTTCTTTATGTTCCTTTCTTCCATTGATTGGAATCAAGTCTTAATCATTAAGGAATTGGTTTCTCTTTCTTCTTTATGTTCTTTTGGATTGATTGGAATCAAGTCTTAATCTCAAAGGAATTGGTTTCTCATTTCTTCTTTAATGGCTTTCTTTGCAATTGATTGGAATCAAGTCTTAATCCTTAAGGAATTGGTTTCTCTTTCTTTTAAGTTCTTTTGGATTGATTGGAATCAAGTCTTAATCCAAAGGAATTGGTTTCTCATTTCTTCTTTAATGGCTTCCTTGCAATTGATTGGAATCAAGTCTTAATCATTAAGGAATTGGTTTCTCTTTCTTTTTAACTTCTTTTGGCCATTGATTGGAATCAAGTCTTAATCCAAAAGGAATTGGTTTCTCATTCTCTTTTATGGCTTTTTGTACTTGATTGGAAACAAGTCTT
The DNA here is from genome assembly GCA_031439585.1 of Pterocarpus macrocarpus. Classification (NCBI taxonomy): domain Eukaryota; kingdom Viridiplantae; phylum Streptophyta; class Magnoliopsida; order Fabales; family Fabaceae; genus Pterocarpus; species Pterocarpus macrocarpus. Next base: position 39,288,119 of record CM062515.1, read on the forward strand.
AATCGTTAAGAATTTGGTTTCTCTTTCTTCTTTTGGTTCTTTTGACCATTGATTGGAATCAAGTCTTAATCCAAAAGGAATTGGTTTCTCATTCTCCTTTATGTTCCTTTTGTAATTGATTGTAAGCAAGTCTTATTCCCTAAGGAATTGGTTTCTCTTTCTTCTTTAAGTTCTTTTGGCCATTGATTGGAATCAAGTCTTAATCTCAAAAGGAATTGGTTTCCATTTCTTCTTTATGTTTCTTTGCAATTGATTGGAACCAAGTCTTAATCATTAAGGAATTGGATTCTCTTTCTCTTTTAAGTTCTTTTGGCCATTGATTGGAATCAAGTCTTATTCCAAAAGGAATTGGTTTCCATTCTCCTTTATGTTCCTTTTGTACATGATTAGAATCAAGTCTTAATCGTTAAGAATTTGGTTTCTCTTTCTTCTTTTGGTTCTTTTGACCATTGATTGGAATCAAGTCTTATTCCAAAAGGAATTGGTTTCTCATTCTCCTTTATGTTCCATTTGCAATTGATTGGAACCAAGTCTTAATCATTAAGGAATTGGATTCTCTTTCTCTTTAAGTTCTTTTGGCCAATGATTGGAATCAAGTCTTATTCCAAATGGAATTGGTTTCACATTCTCTTTTATGTTCCTTTTGTACAATTGATTGGAATCCAAGTCTTAATCATTAAGGAATTGGTTTCTCTTTCTCTTTTAATGGTTCTTTTGGCCATTGATTGGAATCTAGTCTTAATTCCAAAGGAATTGGTTTCTCATTTCTTCTTTATGTTTCTTTGCAATTGATTGGAATCAAGTCTTAATCATTAAGGAATTGGTTTCTCTTTCTTCTTTAAGTTCTTTTGGAATGATTGGAATCAAGTCTTAATCCAAATGGAATTGGTTTCCATTTCTTCTTTATGATCCTTTTGTACATGATTGGAATCAAGTCTTAATCATTAAGAATTTGGTTTCTCTTTCTTCTTTATGGTTCTTTTGACCATTGATTGAATCAAGTCTTAATCCAAAAGGAATTGGTTTCCATTTCTTCTTTATGTTCCTTTTGCAATTGATTGGAAGCAAGTCTTAATCCATAAGGAATTCGATTCTCTTTCTTCTTTAAGTTCTTTTGGCCAATGATTGGAATCAAGTCTTATTCCAAATGGAATTGGTTTCTCATTTCTTCTTTAATGGCTTTCTTCGCATTTGATTGGAATCAAGTCTTAATCATTAAGGAATTGGTTTCTCTTTCTTTTTTAACTTCTTAAATGGAATGATTGAATCAAGTCTTATTCCAAAAGGAATTGGTTTCTCATTCTCTTTTATGATCCTTTTGTACATGAATAGAATCAAGTATTAATCGTTAAGAATTTGGTTTCTCTTTCTTCTTTTGGTTCTTTTGACCATTGATTGGAATCAAGTCTTATTCCAAAAGGAATTGGTTTCTCATTCTGATGTGATCAAGGAAGATAAAGTAGACTCACGAAAGCAAAGGCAAGGAGGAGATCCTTTGGAAGGACTTGGTGGACCAATGACTAGATCCAAATCAAAGAGAGCCAAGGAAGCTTTGGGCCAAATGATTTCAAGTTTGTTTGAGGCAAAGCCCATTCAAGAAGATGAAGACCCAACACTAGTCCATTGCATTCACGTGGCTGAACAAGCTTAGTTATATCTTTGGGCTTGTTAATTTTAAGTTAGTAATAATGTAAGTGGGCTTGTAATTTCATATAGCCCATCACTTGTTTTTAGCTATTTAGTCTTTTACTCATTCTTACTATTGGGCTAAGTGTTGCAGCCCATTTGCTAAACTTTAGTTTCTTTTATAAACCTTGTAAACACCTTTTCAAGGCAACTTTTGGCAAATAGAAATCAGAATACTTTTAGTAAAAGTGTCTCTTTGGTTCTTGCTTGGAACCCTAGGTCTTATCAAGAGTTTCCAATTGCTCTTGTGGCGATCACCCTTGGCTTATCAATCATCCTTGATTGTGGCGCTCTCCAACCAATTCCATTCCTTATCTCTTCCATCTTTTTGTGTTTTTATTTCTCCTTGATTGAATTACAAACAAAATACACCAGAAATTAGGGTTCATGGATAATGGATCATAACATTTGGTATCAGAGCCAGCGTCTTCGAGTTGCAGAATTGGTCAGTTTTCTTTGTTTCATATCTTGAGTTTTCCGCATCATAATTCGGCGTTTCTTGGGTCTTTTCTGAAGTTCAGAATCTCATCTTTCATCTCGCTTTTGAATCGTTGAAATCGAAATTTTGTAGCTCGAGATACAGCGAGTTTTTATTCTGAACTCAGTCTAGTGCGATTTTTGCGATTTGTTTTCTTTGTTCTTGTTTGATTCATCCTTTTTACTTTGCTTAATTTCTTGATGTTCTTCTAACTTCCAATTCTGTCTTTGTTGATATTACATTGGATCAGTGGGTTAGAAAAAAAAAAAAAAAAAAAAGGTGCAGAATGTTCATCATATGTTCTTGATGTTCTTGGGAATTGTTTCATTCTAATCTTTCTAAGCTTTGTTAGTTTGATGTTTAGTTGTTAAATATGTGCTTGTTTTGATGTGATTCCAGTTGGTTTGTTCATCTACAATCATCAAGAGCAGATTGAAAAAAAAAAAAAAACGCAGAATTTGCCAAAAAAAAAAAAAAAAGGCAAAAAAATTGGCTTGTTTCTTATTGTTCTTCAAACCTTTAGCTTGTTCTTGTCTTGTTTGGCCTCTGATTTGAGTGTGCTTGTCCTTGTTTAGTTTTTCTTGCTTGTCTCTTTTGGATCTTAAAAGTTTTGTCTTAGAGTTTTCTTTTGTTTGACCTCTTGTTTGTTTTGTGATTTGGCATAAGTGTTTTTTGGAGTTTCTCTTTGAGTTGACTTGTGATTCCATTTAAGAGCCTACAAGAGCACTTGAGTGGTAAAAGGCAAGAGAGCACCTTACACAAAAGCCTATTAGAGAGCAACAAACACGAGTGATACATCTCTAAGAGTGTAAACACGTGAGAAGTGTGGTGAGGTCCCATTACTTTCACTTTTGTTTTCTTTTACTTGAATGATGGCAGGAACAGGTGGTAGTGGTAGCCCTCCTCCTGAAGGAAACAACAGATTGTTAGTGGAGGCTATTACAGCTCAAATGGAAAGGATGATGAGGGAGCATACAGAGGAGTTATATGTGAGAATTGAGCGGTTAGAAAATCAAGATCATCATGATCTTTGATGGAGGTAGAAGGAGGCTTGATGGAAGGAGGAGAAGAGATAATGAGGGTGATGCTAGGGAGGACAGAATTGAGGGAGTAAAACTCAACATTCCCTCTTTTAAAGGGAAAAGTGATCCAGAGGTATACTTAGAGTGGGAGATGAAGATTGAGCAACTTTTTGCTTGCCACAACTATACTGAAGATAAAAAGGTGAAGGTGGCAGCCATGGAGTTCACAGATTATGCTCTCATTTGGTGGGATCAATTGCAAAAGGAGCGACTTAGATATGAAGAACCTTTGGTGGATACTTGGGTTGAAATGAAGAGGTTAATGAGGAGGAGATTTGTCCCTTCCTATTATCATAGGGACCTTCATAACAAGCTCCAAAGACTCACACAAGGTAGTAGGAGTGTTGATGAATATTACAAGGAGATGGAGGTGTCTTTGATTAGAGCCAATGTGAATGAAGATAGGGAGGCTACTATGGCACGCTTTCTGAATGGGCTAAATAATGACATTAGAGATGTGGTTGAGCTACAAAATTATGTGGAGTTAGAGGAATTGGTACATCAAGCTACCAAAGTGGAGCAGCAACTTAAGAGAAAAGGTGCATTGAGGAGGAGCTCTTCTAATTTCAATTCTTCTAATTGGAAGGAAAGAAATAAGAAGGAGGGAGGTACTTCTTCTAGCAACACCACGGCTGCACCTCATAGAACTCCATTCAAGTCCAATGAGACCTCTAAAAAGACAAGAAGTAGTGAGATAAAATGCTTCAAGTGTTTGGGGAGAGGACACATAGCATCCGAATGCCCAACCAAGAAGACTATGCTTCTCAAAGACAATGGAGAAATCACTAGTGAGTCCTCATCCGAATCTGCCCCAACTAGTGAGGATGAGTATGATGAGGAAATTGCACCCGAAGGAGATTTGTTCATGGTGAGGAGGTTGTTGGGCAGCCAAGCAACGGATTTGGATGAAAGCCAAAGGGAAAATATTTTCCACACAAGGTGTATCATCCAAGGGAAGGTTTGTTCTTTAATTATTGATGGAGGGAGTTGCACTAATGTTGCTAGTGCAAGGATGGTCTCAAAACTGAATTTGGAGACTAAACCACATCCACGGCCATATAAGCTTCAATGGCTTAGTGAGGATGGTGAAATGATTGTAAGTAAGCAAGTGGAAGTGGAATTCTCCGTAGGGAAGTATGATGATGCAGTTTTGTGTGATGTGGTGCCTATGGAGGCTTGCCATTTACTTCTTGGTAGGCCTTGGCAATATGATAAGAAGGCTCTTCATGATGGGTTCACAAATAAGTTTTCATTTGTTCATAAAGAGCGCAAGACTATTCTTGCCCCTTTGTCTCCAAGAGAGGTTGGTGAGGATCAATCCAAAATGAGAGATAAAAGAAAACAGGAAAGAAAAGAAAAAGAGAGTGAAAAGAAAAAGGAAAAAGGGAGTGAAAAGAAAAAGGAAAAAGAGAGTGGAAAAAGAGTTAGAAAATTGCAAAATCTGTTTATTAAAGAAAAAGAGGTGAAAAAGGCTATGCTCATGAAAAAGCCAATGCTTTTACTTTTGAGTAAAGAAAGTAAATTAAATGAAGCAAGTGCTACTAACTCTCTTCCTTGTGAAGTTTCTTCTTTGTTGCAGGAATTTGGAGATGTCTTTCCCAAGGAGATACCTCACGGTCTACCCCCTCTACGAGGCATAGAGCATCAAATTGATCTCATTCCAGGAGCTTCATTGCCTAATAGGCCAGCCTATAGGAGTAATCCTCAAGAGACGAAGGAGATTCAAAAGCAAGTTGAAGACTTGATGCAAAAAGGGTGGGTGCAAGAAAGCTTAAGTCCGTGTGCAGTTCCAGTCATTCTAGTGCCTAAGAAAGATGGAACTTGGAGGATGTGCACTGATTGTAGAGCCATCAATAACATCACGGTAAAGTATAGACATCCCATTCCTAGATTAGATGATTTGTTGGATGAATTGCATGGTGCCTGTGTGTTTTCTAAAATTGATCTTAAGAGTGGATATCATCAGATTAGGATTAGAGATGGGGATGAATGGAAAACTGCTTTCAAAACCAAATATGGATTGTATGAATGGTTGGTCATGCCCTTTGGATTAACAAATGCTCCTAGTACCTTCATGAGATTGATGAATCATGTGTTAAGGGAATTCCTAGGAAAGTTTGTTGTGGTTTATTTTGATGACATTTTGATTTATAGCAAATCCTATGATGATCATCATGTGCATTTGAGGAGTGTTTTGGAAGCTCTTAGGCATGAGAAATTGTATGCCAACATGGAAAAATGTACTTTTTTGTACAGATCATGTGGTTTTTCTTGGTTTTGTTGTTAGCTCACAAGGAGTGCAGGTTGATCAAGAGAAGGTGAAAGCTATTCAAGAGTGGCCAACTCCTAAGAATGTTAGTGAGGTAAGAAGCTTTCATGGTTTAGCTAGTTTTTATAGGAGGTTTGTTAAAGATTTTAGTACATTGGCTGCACCTTTGAATGAAGTAATTAAAAGGCATGTGGGATTTAAATGGGGTGAAAAACAAGAGCAAGCATTGCCTCCCCTCAAAGATAAATTAACTCATGCACCTGTACTTGCATTGCGTAATTTTGCAAAATCTTTTGAGATTGAATGTGATGCATCTGGTGTGGGAATAGGGGCTGTTTTGATGCAAGATGGGCACCCAATTGCTTATTTTAGTGAAAAATTAAATGGTGCTGCTCTTAACTATCCCACATATGATAAAGAGTTGTATGCATTAGTAAGGGCATTACAAACATGGCAGCATTACCTTTTACCCAAGGAATTTGTGATTCATAGTGACCATGAGTCCTTGAAGTATTTAAAAGGACAAGGTAAGCTGAATAAGAGGCATGCCAAGTGGGTTGAGTTCCTTGAGCAATTTCCCTATGTGATCAAGCATAAGAAAGGTAAGGCTAATGTGGTTGCTGATGCGCTTTCAAGAAGGTATGCTCTATTCTCTACTCTTGAAACTAAATTCATTGGTTTTGAGCATATAAAGGAATTGTATGAGCATGATCCAAACTTTTCTCAAATTTATAAGAATTGTGTGCATGCTGTCCAAAATGGGTACTTTAGGCATAAGGATTATTTGTTTAAAGAGAAAAGGTTATGTGTGCCTAAATGTTCCATTAGAGAGTTGCTTGTGAGAGAGGCACATGAAGAGGGTTTAATGGGGCATTTTGGGGTCCAAAAGACTTTAGACATACTGCATGAACATTTTTATTGGCCACACATGAAACATGATGTGCATAAATTTTGTGAAAGATGCATTGTTTGTAAGAAGTCTAAGTCAAAGGTAATGCCTCATGGACTCTATACTCCTTTGCCAATTCCTGATTTTCCTTGGATTGATTTATCTATGGACTTTGTTTTAGGACTGCCTCGGACAAAGAATGGCAAGGATTCCATTTTTGTGGTGGTGGATAGGTTCTCCAAGATGGCTCATTTCATACCATGCAAGAAGGTGGATGATGCTTGTCACGTGGCTGACTTGTTTTTCAAAGAGGTAGTGAGGCTTCATGGATTACCTAAGAGCATTGTGAGTGATAGGGACACCAAGTTCCTAAGTCACTTTTGGAGGACACTATGGGGTAAGATTGGTACTAAATTGCTATTCTCAACTACTTGTCACCCCCAAACTGATGGGCAAACTGAGGTAGTTAATAGGACTCTTTCTACTCTCCTTAGGGCTGTTATAAAGAAAAATATTAAGTCATGGGAAGAGTGTTTGCCTCATGTAGAGTTTGCATATAATAGGGCTATCCATAGCACTACTAATTGTTCTCCTTTTGAGATAGTGTATGGATTTAACCCCTTGACTCCTCTTGATTTACTACCTATGCCTAACATTTCTGTTTTTAAGCATAAAGATGCGCAGGCTAAGGCTGACTTTGTAAAGAAGCTGCATGAGCAAGTAAAAGCCCAAATTGAGAAGAAAATGGAGAGTTATGCAAAGCAAGCCAATAAGGGCAGAAAGAAGGTTGTATTTGAACCCAATGACTGGGTTTGGGTACACATGAGAAAGGAGAGGTTTCCATCTCAAAGGAAATCCAAACTCCAACCTAGGGGTGATGGACCCTTCCAAGTCTGGAAAGAATAAATGACAATGCCTACAAGATCGACTTACCAGGTGAGTATGGGATAAGTGCTACTTTTAATGTTGCTGACTTGTCCTTATTTGATGTAGGTAATGAGGAGCTAAATTCGAGGACGAATTCTCTTGAAGAAGGAGGGGATGATGTGATCAAGGAAGATAAAGTAGACTCACGAAAGCAAAGGCAAGGAGGAGATCCTTTGGAAGGACTTGGTGGACCAATGACTAGATCCAAATCAAAGAGAGCCAAGGAAGCTTTGGGCCAAATGATTTCAAGTTTGTTTGAGGCAAAGCCCATTCAAGAAGATGAAGACCCAACACTAGTCCATTGCATTCACGTGGCTGAACAAGCTTAGTTATATCTTTGGGCTTGTTAATTTTAAGTTAGTAATAATGTAAGTGGGCTTGTAATTTCATATAGCCCATCACTTGTTTTTAGCTATTTAGTCTTTTACTCATTCTTACTATTGGGCTAAGTGTTGCAGCCCATTTGCTAAACTTTAGTTTCTTTTATAAACCTTGTAAACACCTTTTCAAGGCAACTTTTGGCAAATAGAAATCAGAATACTTTTAGTAAAAGTGTCTCTTTGGTTCTTGCTTGGAACCCTAGGTCTTATCAAGAGTTTCCAATTGCTCTTGTGGCGATCACCCTTGGCTTATCAATCATCCTTGATTGTGGCGCTCTCCAACCAATTCCATTCCTTATCTCTTCCATCTTTTTGTGTTTTTATTTCTCCTTGATTGAATTACAAACAAAATACACCAGAAATTAGGGTTCATGGTTAATGGATCATAACAATTTTCTTTCTCATTTAATGGCTTCAATGGAGTGATTGAAAGCTAGTCTTAATCCTCTAGGAATTGGTTTCCATTTCTTCTTTAATGGCTTTCTTCCTTTGATTGGAACCAAGTCTTAATCATTAAGGAATTGGATTCTCTTTCTCTTTTAATGGCTTAAATGGAATGATTGAATGCTAGTCTTAATCATCAAAGAATTGGTTTCCATTTCTTCTTTAACGGCTTTCTTCCTTTGATTGGAACCAAGTCTTAATCATTAAGGAATTGGATTTTCTTTCTCTTTTAATGGCTTCAATGGAGTGATTGAAAGCTAGTCTTAATCCTCTAGGAATTGGTTTCATTTCTTCTTTAATGGCTTTCTTCCTTTGATTGGAACCAAGTCTTAATCATTAAGGAATTGGATTCTCTTTCTCTTTTAATGGCTTAAATGGAATGATTGAATGCTAGTCTTAATCATCAAAGAATTGGTTTCATTTCTTCTTTAACGGCTTTCTTCCATTGATTGGAACCAAGTCTTAATCATTAAGGAATTGGATTCTCTTTCTCTTTTAATGGCTTAAATGGAATGATTGAAAGCTAGTCTTAATCATCAAAGAATTGGTTTCCATTTCTTCTTTAATGGCTTTCTTCCTTTGATTGGAACCAAGTCTTAATCATTAAGGAATTGGATTCTCTTTCTCTGTTAATGTCTTAAATGGAGTGATTGAAAGCTAGTCTTAATCATCAAAGAATTGGTTTCATTTCTTCTTTAATGGCTTTCTTCCTTTGATTGGAACCAAGTCTTAATCATTAAGGAATTGGATTCTCTTTCTCTTTTAATGGCTTCAATGGAGTGATTGAAAGCTAGTCTTAATCCTCTAGGAATTGGTTTCCATTTCTTCTTTAATGGCTTTCTTCCTTTGATTGGAACCAAGTCTTAATCATTAAGGAATTGGATTCTCTTTCTCTTTAATGGCTTAAATGGAGTGATTGAAAGCTAGTCTTAATCCTCAAAGAATTGGTTTCCATTTCTTCTTTAATGGCTTTCTTCCTTTGATTGGAACCAAGTCTTAATCATTAAGGAATTGGATTCTCTTTCTCTTTTAATGGCTTAAATGGAATGATTGAAAGCTAGTCTTAATCAACAAAGAATTGGTTTCATTTCTTCTTTAATGGCTTTCTTCCTTTGATTGGAACCAAGTCTTAATCATTAAGGAATTGGATTCTCTTTCTCTTTTAATGGCTTCAATGGAGTGATTGAAAGCTAGTCTTAATCCTCTAGGAGTTGGGTTCCATTTCTTCTTTAATGGCTTTCTTCCTTTGATTGGAACCAAGTCTTAATCATTAAGGAATTGGATTCTCTTTCTCTTCATTGGCTTCAATGGATTGATTGAAAGCTAGTCTTAATCATCAAAGAATTGGTTTCATTTCTTCTTTAATGGCTTTCTTCCTTTGATTGGAACCAAGTCTTAATCATTAAGGAATTGGATTCTCTTTCTCTTTTAATGGCTTCAATGGAGTGATTGAAAGCTAGTCTTAATCCTCTAGGAATTGGTTTCCATTTCTTCTTTAATGGCTTTCTTCCTTTGATTGGAACCAAGTCTTAATCATTAAGGAATTGGATTCTCTTTCTCTTTTAATGGCTTAAATGGAGTGATTGAAAGCTAGTCTTAATCCTCTAGGAATTGGTTTCATTTCTTCTTTAATGGCTTTCTTCCTTTGATTGGAACCAAGTCTTAATCATTAAGGAATTGGATTCTCTTTCTCTTTTAATGGCTTAAATGGAATGATTGAAAGCTAGTCTTAATCATCAAAGAATTGGTTTCCATTTCTTCTTTAACGGCTTTCTTCCTTTGATTGGAACCAAGTCTTAATCATTAAGGAATTGGATTCTCTTTCTCTTTCAATGGCTTAAATGGAATGATTGAAAGCTAGTCTTAATCCTCTAGGAATTGGTTTCGATTTCTTCTTTAATGGCTTTCTTCCTTTGATTGGAACCAAGTCTTAATCATTAAGGAATTGGATTCTCTTTCTCTTTTAATGGCTTAAATGGAGTGATTGAAAGCTAGTCTTAATCATCAAAGAATTGGTTTCATTTCTTCTTTAACGGCTTCTTCCTTTGATTGGAACCAAGTCTTAATCATTAAGGAATTGGATTTTCTTTCTCTTTTATGGCTTAAATGGAATGATTGAAAGCTAGTCTTAATCATCAAAGAATTGGTTTCCATTTCTTCTTTAACGGCTTTCTTCCTTTGATTGGAACCAAGTCTTAATCATTAAGGAATTGGATTCTCTTTCTCTTTTAATGGCTTAAATGGAATGATTGAAAGCTAGTCATAATCATCAAAGAATTGGTTTCCATTTCTTCTTTAATGGCTTTCTTCCTTTGAGTGGAACCAAGTCTTAATCATTAAGGAATTGGATTTTTTTTCTCTTTAATGGCTTAAATGGAATGATTGAAAGCTAGTCTTAATCATCAAAGAATTGGTTTCATTTCTTCTTTAATGGCTTTCTTCCTTTGATTGGAACCAAGTCTAAATCATTAAGGAATTGGATTCTCTTTCTCTTTTAATGGCTGAAATGGAGTGATTGAAAGCTAGTCTTAATCCTCTAGGAATTGGGTTTCATTTCTTCTTTAACGGCTTTCTTCCTTTGATTGGAACCAAGTCTTAATCATTAAGGAATTGGATTCTCTTTCTCTTTTAATGGCTTAAATGGAATGATTGAAAGCTAGTCTTAATCATCAAAGAATTGGTTTCCATTTCTTCTTTAATGGCTTTCTTCCTTTGAGTGGAACCAAGTCTTAATCATTAAGGAATTGGATTTTCTTTCCCTTTTAATGGCTTCCATGGAGTGATTGAAAGCTAGTCTTAATCCTCTAGGAATTGGTTTCCATTTCTTCTTTAATGGCTTTCTTCCTTTGATTGGAACCAAGTCTTAATCATTAAGGAATTGGATTCTCTTTCTCTTTAATGGCTTAAATGGAATGATTGAAAGCTAGTCTTAATCATCAAAGAATTGGTTTCATTTCTTCTTTAATGGCTTTCTTCCTTTGATTGGAACCAAGTCTTAATCATTAAGGAATTGGATTCTCTTTCTCTTTTAATGGCTTAAATGGAGTGATTGAAAGCTAGTCTTAATCCTCAAGGAATTGGTTTCCATTTCTTCTTTAATGGCTTTCTTCCTTTGATTGGAACCAAGTCTTAATCATTAAGGAATTGGATTCTCTTTCTCTTTTAATGGCTTAAATGGAATGATTGAAAGCTAGTCTTAATCATCAAAGAATTGGTGTACATTTCTTCTTTAATGGCTTTCTTCCTTTGATTGGAACCAAGTCTTAATCATTAAGGAATTGGATTCTCTTTCTCTTTTAATGGCTTAAATGGAATGATTGAATGCTAGTCTTAATCATCAAAGAATTGGTTTCCATTTCTTCTTTAACGGCTTTCTTCCTTTGATTGGAACCAAGTCTTAATCATTAAGGAATTGGATTCTCTTTCTCTTTTAATGGCTTAAATGGAATGATTGAAAGCTAGTCTTAATCCTCAAAGAATTGGTTTCCATTTCTTCTTTAATGGCTTTCTTCCTTTGATTGGAACCAAGTCTTAATCATTAAGGAATTGGATTCTCTTTCTCTTTTAATGGCTTAAATGGAGTGATTGAAAGCTAGTCTTAATCCTCTACGAATTGGTTTCATTTCTTCTTTAATGGCTTTCTTCCTTTGATTGGAACCAAGTCTTAATCATTAAGGAATTGGATTCTCTTTCTCTTTTAATGGCTGAAATGGAGTGATTGAAAGCTAGTCTTAATCATCAAAGAATTGGCTTCCATTTCTTCTTTAACGGCTTACTTCCTTTGATTGGAACCAAGTCTTAATCATTAAGGAATTGGATTCTTTTCTCTTTTAATGGCTTAAATGGAATGATTGAAAGCTAGTCTTAATCATCAAAGAATTGGTTTCCATTTCTTCTTTAATGGCTTTCTTCCTTTGATTGGAACCAAGTCTTAATCATTAAGGAATTGGATTCTCTTTCTCTTTTAATGGCTTAAATGGAATGATTGAAAGCTAGTCTTAATCATCAAAGAATTGGTTTCATTTCTTCTTTAATGGCTTTCTTCCTTTGATTGGAACCAAGTCTTAATCATTAAGGAATTGGATTTTCTTTCTCTTTTAATGGCTTCAATGGAGTGATTGAAAGCTAGTCTTAATCCTCTAGGAATTGGTTTCCATTTCTTCTTTAATGGCTTTCTTCCTTTGATTGGAACCAAGTCTTAATCATTAAGGAATTGGATTCTCTTTCTTCATTAATGGCTTAAATGGAATGATTGAAAGCTAGTCTTAATCATCAAAGAATTGGTTTCCATTTCTTCTTTAACGGCTTTCTTCCTTTGATTGGAACCAAGTCTTAATCATTAAGGAATTGGATTTTCTTTCTCTTTATTGGCTTAAATGGAGTGATTGAAAGCTAGTCTTAATCCTCTAGGAATTGGTTTCCATTTCTTCTTTAATGGCTTTCTTCCTTTGATTGGAACCAAGTCTTAATCATTAAGGAATTGGATTCTCTTTCTCTTTTAATGGCTTAAATGGAATGATTGAAAGCTAGTCTTAATCATCAAAGAATTGGTTTCCATTTCTTCTTTAATGGCTTTCTTCCTTTGATTGGAACCAAGTCTTAATCATTCAGGAATTGGATTCTTTCTCTTTTAATGGCTTCAATGGAGTGATTGAAAGCTAGTCTTAATCCTCTAAGAATTGGTTTCCATTTCTTCTTTAATGGCTTTCTTCCTTTGATTGGAACCAAGTCTTAATCATTAAGGAATTGGATTCTCTTTCTCTTTTAATGGCTTAAATGGAATGATTGAATGCTAGTCTTAATCATCAAAGAATTGGTTTCCATTTCTTCTTTAACGGCTTTCTTCCTTTGATTGGAACCAAGTCTTAATCATTAAGGAATTGGATTTTCTTTCTCTTTTAATGGCTTCAATGGAGTGATTGAAAGCTAGTCTTAATCTCTAGGAATTGGTTTCATTTCTTCTTTAATGGCTTTCTTCCTTTGATTGGAACCAAGTCTTAATCATTAAGGAACTGGATTCTCTTTCTCTTTCAATGGCTTAAATGGAATGATTGAATGCTAGTCTTAATCATCAAAGAATTGGTTTTCATTTCTCCTTTAATGGCTTTCTTCCTTTGATTGGAACCAAGTCTTAATCATTAAGGAATTGGATTCTCTTTCTCCTTTAATGGCTTAAATGGAGTGATTGAAAGCTAGTCTTAATCATCAAAGAATTGGTTTCCATTTCTTCTTTAACGGCTTTCTTCCTTTGATTGGAACCAAGTCTTAATCATTAAGGAATTGGATTTTCTTTCTCTTTTAATGGCTTAAATGGAATGATTGAAAGCTAGTCTTAATCATCAAAGAATTGGTTTCCATTTCTTCTTTAATGGCTTTCTTCCTTTGATTGGAACCAAGTCTTAATCATTAAGGAATTGGATTTTCTTTCTCATTTAATGGCTTAAATGGAATGATTGAAAGCTAGTCTTAATCATCAAAGAATTGGTTTCATTTCTTCTTTAATGGCTTTCTTCCTTTGATTGGAACCAAGTCTTAATCATTAAGGAATTGGATTCTCTTTCTCTTTAATGGCTTAAATGGAGTGATTGAAAGCTAGTCTTAATCCTCAAAGAATTGGTTTCATTTCTTCTTTAATGGCTTTCTTCCTTTGATTGGAACCAAGTCTTAATCATTAAGGAGTTGGATTCTCTTTCTCTTTTAATGGCTTAAATGGAATGATTGAAAGCTAGTCTTAATCATCAAAGAATTGGTTTCCATTTCTTCTTTAATGGCTTTCTTCCTTTGAGTGGAACCAAGTCTTAATCATTAAGGAATTGGATTTTCTTTCTCTTTATTGGCTTCAATGGAGTGATTGAAAGCTAGTCTTAATCCTCTAAGGAATTGGTTTCATTTCTTCTTTAATGGCTTTCTTCCTTTGATTGGAACCAAGTCTTAATCATTAAGGAATTGGATTCTCTTTCTACTTGAATGGCTTCAAGGGAATGATTGAAAGCTAGTCTTAATCATCAAAGAATTGGTTTCATTTCTTCTTTAACGGCTTTCTTCCTTTGATTGGAACCAAGTCTTAATCATTAAGGAATTGGATTCTCTTTCTCTTTTAATGGCTTAAATGGAATGATTGAAAGCTAGTCTTAATCATCAAAGAATTGGTTTCCATTTCTTCTTTAATGGCTTTCTTCCTTTGATTGGAACCAAGTCTTAATCATTAAGGAATTGGATTCTCTCTCTTTTAATGGCTTAAATGGAATGATTGAATGCTAGTCTTAATCATCAAAGAATTGGTTTCCATTTCTTCTTTAATGGCTTTCTTCCTTTGATTGGAACCAAGTCTTAATCATTAAGGAATTGGATTCTCTTTCTCTTTTAATGGCTTAAATGGAGTGATTGAAAACTAGTCTTAATCCTCTAGGAATTGGTTTCCATTTCTTCTTTAATGGCTTTCTTCCTTTGATTGGAACCAAGTCTTAATCATTAAGGAATTGGATTCTCTTTCTCTTTTAATGGCTTAAATGGAATGATTGAAAGCTAGTCTTAATCATCAAAGAATTGGTTTCCATTTCTTCTTTAACGGCTTTCTTCCTTTGATTGGAACCAAGTCTTAATCATTAAGGAATTGGATTCTCTTTCTCTTTTAATGGCTTAAATGGAATGATTGAAAGCTAGTCTTAATCATCAAAGAATTGGTTTTCATTTCTTCTTTAATGGCTTTCTTCCTTTGATTGGAACCAAGTCTTAATCATTAAGGAATTGGATTTTCTTTCTCTTTTAATGGCTTAAATGGAGTGATTGAAAGCTAGTCTTAATCCTCTAGGAATTGGTTTCATTTCTTCTTTAATGGCTTTCTTCCTTTGATTGGAACCAAGTCTTAATCATTAAGGAATTGGATTCTCTTTCTCTTTAATGGCTTAAATGGAATGATTGAAAGCTAGTCTTAATCATCAAAGAATTGGTTTCCATTTCTTCTTTAATGGCTTTCTTCCTTTGATTGGAACCAAGTCTTAATCATTAAGGAATTGGATTCTCTTTCTCTTTTAATGGCTTAAATGGAATGATTGAATGCTAGTCTTAATCATCAAAGAATTGGTTTCATTTCTTCTTTAACGGCTTTCTTCCTTTGATTGGAACCAAGTCTTAATCATTAAGGAATTGGATTCTCCTTCTCTTTTAATGGCTTAAATGGAATGATTGAAAGCTAGTCTTAATCCTCTAAGGAATTGGTTTCATTTCTTCTTTAATGGCTTTCTTCCTTTGATTGGAACCAAGTCTTAATCATTAAGGAATTGGATTCTCTTTCTCTTTTAATGGCTTAAATGGAATGATTGAATGCTAGTCTTAATCATCAAAGAATTGGTTTCCATTTCTTCTTTAATGGCTTTCTTCCTTTGATTGGAACCAAGTCTTAATCATTAAGGAATTGGATTTTTCTTCTCTTTTAATGGCTTAAATGGAATGATTGAAAGCTAGTCTTAATCCTCTAGGAATTGGTTTCATTTCTTCTTTAATGGCTTTCTTCCTTTGATTGGAACCAAGTCTTAATCATTAAGGAATTGGATTCTCTTTCTCTTTAATGGCTTAAATGGAGTGATTGAAAGCTAGTCTTAATCATCAAAGAATTGGTTTCATTTCTTCTTTAACGGCTTTCTTCCTTTGATTGGAACCAAGTCTTAATCATTAAGGAATTGGATTCTCTTTCTTTTAATGGCTTAAATGGAGTGATTGAAAGCTAGACTTAATCATCAAAGAATTGGTTTCCATTTCTTCTTTAACGGCTTTCTTCCTTTGATTGGAACCAAGTCTTAATCATTAAGGAATTGGATTCTCTTTCTCTTTTAATGGCTGAAATGGAATGATTGAATGCTAGTCTTAATCATCAAAGAATTGGTTTCATTTCTTCTTTAACGGCTTTCTTCCTTTGATTGGAACCAAGTCTTAATCATTAAGGAATTGGATTTTGCTTCTCTTTTATTGGCTTAAATGGAGTGATTGAAAGCTAGTCTTAATCCTCTAGGAATTGGTTTCATTTCTTCTTTAATGGCTTTCTTCCTTTGATTGGAACCAAGTCTTAATCATTAAGGAATTGGATTCTTCTCTTTTAATGGCTTAAATGGAGTGATTGAAAGCTAGTCTTAATCATCAAAGAATTGGTTTCCATTTCTTCTTTAATGGCTTTGTTCCTTTGATTGGAACCAAGTCTTAATCATTAAGGAATTGGATTCTCTTTCTCCTTTTTTGGCTTAAATGGAATGATTGAAAGCTAGTCTTAATCATCAAAGAATTGGTTTCCATTTCTTCTTTAATGGCTTTCTTCCTTTGAGTGGAACCAAGTCTTAATCATTAAGGAATTGGATTCTCTTTCTCTTTAATGGCTTAAATGGAATGATTGAAAGCTAGTCTTAATCATCAAAGAATTGGTTTCGATTTCTTCTTTAATGGCTTTGTTCCTTTGATTGGAACCAAGTCTTAATCATTAAGGAATTGGATTCTCTTTCTCTTTTAATGGCTTAAATGGAGTGATTGAAAGCTAGTCTTAATCATCAAAGAATTGGTTTCCATTTCTTCTTTAATGGCTTTCTTCCTTTGAGTGGAACCAAGTCTTAATCATTAAAGAATTGGATTTTCTTTTTCTTTATTGGCTTCAATGGAGTGATTGAAAGCTAGTCTTAATCCTCTAGGAATTGGTTTCCATTTCTTCTTTAATGGCTTTCTTCCTTTGATTGGAACCAAGTCTTAATCATTAAGGAATTGGATTCTTTTTCTCTTTTAATGGCTTAAATGGAATGATTGAAAGCTAGTCTTAATCATCAAAGAATTGGTTTCCATTTCTTCTTTAATGGCTTTCTTCCTTTGATTGGAACCAAGTCTTAATCATTAAGGAATTGGATTCTCTTTCTCTTTTAATGGCTTAAATGGAGTGATTGAAAGCTAGTCTTAATCCTCAAAGAATTGGTTTCATTTCATTTCTTCTTTAATGGCTTTGTTCCTTTGATTGGAACCAAGTCTTTATCATTAAGGAATTGGATTCTCTTTCTCTTTTAATGGCTTAAATGGAGTGATTGAAAGCTAGTCTTAATCATCAAAGAATTGGTTTCGATTTCTTCTTTAATGGCTTTCTACCTTTGATTGGAACCAAGTCTAAATCATTAAGGAATTGGATTTTCTTTCTCTTTTAATGGCTTAAATGGAATGATTGAAAGCTAGTCTTAATCATCAAAGAATTGGTTTCCATTTCTTCTTTAATGGCTTTCTTCCTTTGATTGGAACCAAGTCTTAATCATTAAGGAATTGGATTCTCTTATCTTTCAATGGCTTAAATGGAATGATTGAAAGCTAGTCTTAATCATCAAAGAATTGGTTTCCATTTCTTCTTTAATGGCTTTCTTCCTTTGATTGGAACCAAGTCATAATCATTAAGGAATTGGATTCTCTTTCTCTTTGAATGGCTTAAATGGAATGATTGAATGCTAGTCTTAATCATCAAAGAATTGGTTTCATTTCTTCTTTAATGGCTTTGTTCCTTTGATTGGAACCAAGTCTTAATCATTAAGGAATTGGATTCTCTTTCTCTTTTAATGGCTTAAATGGAGTGATTGAAAGCTAGTCTTAATCCTCTAGGAATTGGTCTTCATTTCTTCTTTAATGGCTTTCTTCCTTTGATTGGAACCAAGTCTTAATCATTAAGGAATTGGATTCTCTTTCTCTTTTAATGGCTTAAATGGAATGATTGAAAGCTAGTCTTAATCATCAAAGAATTGGTTTCCATTTCTTCTTTAATGGCTTTCTTCCTTTGATTGGAACCAAGTCTTAATCATTAAGGAATTGGATTTTCTTTCTCTTTATTGGCTTCAATGGAGTGATTGAAAGCTAGTCTTAATCCTCTAGGAATTGGTTTTCATTTCTTCTTTAATGGCTTTCTTCCTTTGATTGGAACCAAGTCTTAATCATTAAGGAATTGGATTCTCTTTCTCTTTTAATGGCTTAAATGGAATGATTGAAAGCTAGTCTTAATCATCAAAGAATTGGTTTCCATTTCTTCTTTAACGGCTTTCTTCCTTTGATTGGAACCAAGTCTTAATCATTAAGGAATTGGATTCTTTTCTCTTTTAATGGCTTAAAGGGAATGATTGAATGCTAGTCTTAATCATCAAAGAATTGGTTTCATTTCTTCTTTAACGGCTTTCTTCCTTTGATTGGAACCAAGTCTTAATCATTAAGGAATTGGATTTTCTTTCTCATTTAATGGCTTAAATGGAATGATTGAAAGCTAGTCTTAATCATCAAAGAATTGCTTTCCATTTCTTCTTTAACGATTTTCTTCCCTTGATTGGAACCACGTCTTAATCATTAAGGAATTGGATTCTCTTTTTTCTTTTAATGGCTTAAATGGAATGATTGAATGCTAGTCTTAATCATCAAAGAATTGGTTTCATTTCTTCTTTAACGGCTTTCTTCCTTTGATTGGAACCAAGTCTTAATCATTAAGGAATTGGATTTTCTTTTTCTTTTAATGGTTTCAATGGAGTGATTGAAAGCTAGTCTTAATCCTCTAGGAATTGGTTTCCATTTCTTCTTTAATGGCTTTCTTCCTTTGATTGGAACCAAGTCTTAATCATTAAGGAATTGGATTTTCTTTCCCTTTTAATGGCTTAAATGGAGTGATTGAAAGCTAGTCTTAATCATCAAAGAATTGGTTTCCATTTCTTCTTTAATGGCTTTCTTCCTTTGATTGGAACCAAGTCTTAATCATTAAGGAATTGGATTCTCTTTCTCTTTTAATGGCTTAAATGGAATGATTGAAAGCTAGTCTTAATCATCAAAGAATTGGTTTCCATTTCTTCTTTAATGGCTTTCTTCCTTTGATTGGAACCAAGTCTTAATCATTAAGGAATTGGATTTTCTTTCTCTTTATTGGCTTCAATGGAGTGATTGAAAGCTAGTCTTAATCATCAAAGAATTGGTTTCCATTTCTTCTTTAATGGCTTTCTTCCTTTGATTGGAACCAAGTCTTAATCATTAAGGAATTGGATTCTCTTTCTCTTTCAATGGCTTAAATGGAATGATTGAATGCTAGTCTTAATCATCAAAGAATTGGTTTCCATTTCTTCTTTAACGGCTTTCTTCCTTTGATTGGAACCAAGTCTTAATCATTAAGGAATTGGATTTTTCTTCTCTTTTAATGGCTTCAATGGAGTGATTGAAAGCTAGTCTTAATCCTCTAGGAATTGGTTTCCATTTCTTCTTTAATGGCTTTCTTCCTTTGATTGGAACCAAGTCTTAATCATTAAGGAATTGGATTCTCTTTCTCTTTCAATGGCTTCAATGGAGTGATTGAAAGCTAGTCTTAATCCTCTAGGAGTTGGTTTCCATTTCTTCTTTAATGGCTTTCTTCCTTTGATTGGAACCAAGTCTTAATCATTAAGGAATTGGATTCTCTTTCTCTTTTAATGGCTTAAATGGAATGATTGAAAGCTAGTCTTAATCATCAAAGAATTGGTTTCCATTTCTTCTTTAACGGCTTTCTTCCTTTGATTGGAACCAAGTCTTAATCATTAAGGAATTGGATTCTCTTTCTCTTTTAATGGCTGAAATGGAGTGATTGAAAGCTAGTCTTAATCATCAAAGAATTGGTTTCCATTTCTTCTTTAACGGCTTTCTTCCTTTGATTGGAACCAAGTCTTAATCATTAAGGAATTGGATTCTCTTTCTCTTTAATGGCTTAAATGGAATGATTGAAAGCTAGTCTTAATCATCAAAGAATTGGTTTCCATTTCTTCTTTAATGGCTTTCTTCCTTTGATTGGAACCAAGTCTTAATCATTAAGGAATTGGATTCTCTTTCTCTTTTAATGGCTTAAATGGAGTGATTGAAAGCTAGTCTTAATCATCAAAGAATTGGTTTCATTTCTTCTTTAATGGCTTTCTTCCTTTGATTGGAACCAAGTCTTAATCATTAAGGAATTGGATTCTCTTTCTCTTTTAATGGCTTAAATGGAGTGATTGAAAGCTAGTCTTAATCATCAAAGAATTGGTTTCATTTCTTCTTTAATGGCTTTCTTCCTTTGATTGGAACCAAGTCTTAATCATTAAGGAATTGGATTCTTCTCTTTAATGGCTTAAATGGAATGATTGAAAGCTAGTCTTAATCATCAAAGAATTGGTTTCATTTCTTCTTTAATGGCTTTCTTCCTTTGATTGGAACCAAGTCTTAATCATTAAGGAATTGGATTCTCTTTCTCTTTTAATGGCTTAAATGGAGTGATTGAAAGCTAGTCTTAATCATCAAAGAATTGGTTTACATTTCTTCTTTAATGGCTTTCTTCCTTTGATTGGAACCAAGTCTTAATCATTAAGGAATTGGATTCTTTCTCTTTTAATGGCTGAAATGGAGTGATTGAAAGCTAGTCTTAATCATCAAAGAATTGGTTTACATTTCTTCTTTAACGGCTTTCTTCCTTTGATTGGAACCAAGTCTTAATCATTAAGGAATTGGATTATCTTTTTCTTTTAATGGCTTAAATGGAATGATTGAAAGCTAGTCTTAATCATCAAAGAATTGGTTTCCATTTCTTCTTTAATGGCTTTCTTCCTTTGATTGGAACCAAGTCTTAATCATTAAGGAATTGGATTTTCCCTCTCTTTTAATGGCTTCAATGGATTGATTGAAAGCTAGTCTTAATCCTCAAAGAATTGGTTTCCATTTCTTCTTTAATGGCTTCCTTCCTTTGATTGGAACCAAGTCTTAATCATTAAGGAATTGGATTCTCTTTCTCTTTTAATGGCTTAAATGGAATGATTGAATGCTAGTCTTAATCATCAAAGAATTGGTTTCCATTTCTTCTTTAACGGCTTTCTTCCTTTGATTGGAACCAAGTCTTAATCATTAAGGAATTGGATTCTCTTTCTCTTTTAATGGCTTAAATGGAATGATTGGAAGCTAGTCTTAATCATCAAAGAATTGGTTTCCATTTCTTCTTTAACGGCTTTCTTCCTTTGATTGGAACCAAGTCTTAATCATTAAGGAATTGGATTCTCTTTCTCTTTTAATGGCTTAAATGGAATGATTGAAAGCTAGTCTTAATCATCAAAGAATTGGTTTCATTTCTTCTTTAATGGCTTCCTTCCTTTGATTGGAACCAAGTCTTAATCATTAAGGAATTGCATTCTCTTTCTCTTTTAATGGCTTCCATGGTGTGATTGAAAGATAGTCTTAATCCTCTAGGAATTGGTTTCCATTTCCTCCTTAATGGCTTTCTTCCGTTGATTGGAACCAAGTCTTAATCATTAAGGAATTGGATTTTCTTTCTCATTTAATGGCTTAAATGGAATGATTGAAAGCTAGTCTTAATCATCAAAGAATTGGTTTCCATTTCTTCTTTAATGGCTTTCTTCCTTTGATTGGAACCAAGTCTTAATCATTAAGGAATTGGATTCTCTTTCTCTTTTAATGGCTTAAATGGAATGATTGAATGCTAGTCTTAATCATCAAAGAATTGGTTTCCATTTCTTCTTTAACGGCTTTCTTCCTTTGATTGGAACCAAGTCTTAATCATTAAGGAATTGGATTCTCTTTCTCTTTTAATGGCTTAAATGGAATGATTGAAAGCTAGTCTTAATCCTCTAGGAATTGGTTTCCATTTCTTCTTTAATGGCTTTCTTCCTTTGGTTGGAACCAAGTCTTAATCATTAAGGAATTGGATTCTCTTTCTCTTTCAATGGCTTAAATGGAATGATTGAATGCTAGTCTTAATCATCAAAGGAATTGGTTTCCATTTCTTCTTCAATGGCTTTCTTCCTTTGATTGGAACAAAGTCTTAATCATTAAGGAATTGGATTCTCTTTTTCTTTTAATGGCTTAAATGGAATGATTGAAAGCTAGTCTTAATAATCAAAGAATTGGTTTCCATTTCTTCTTTAATGGCTTTCTTCCTTTGATTGGAACCAAGTCTTAATCAATAAGGAATTGGATTCTCTTTCTTTTAATGGCTTAAATGGAATGATTGAAAGCTAGTCTTAATCATCAAAGAATTGGTTTCATTTCTTCTTTAATGGCTTTCTTACTTTGATTGGAACCAAGCCTTAATCATTAAGGAATTGGATTCACTTTCTCTTTTAATGGCTGAAATGGAGTGATTGAAAGCTAGTCTTAATCCTCAAAGAATTGGTTTCTATTTCTTTTTTAATGGCTTTCTTCCTTTGATTGGAACCAAGTCTTAATCATTAAGGAATTGGATTCTCCTTCTCTTTTAATGGCTTCAATGGAATGATTGAAAGCTAGTCTTAATCATCAAAGAATTGGTTTCCATTTCTTCTTTAATGGCTTTCTTCCTTTGAGTGGAACCAAGTCTTAATCATTAAGGAATTGGAATCTCCTTCTCTTTAATGGCTTAAATGGAATGATTGCAAGCTAGTCTTAATCATCAAAGAATTGGTTTCCATTTCTTCTTTAATGGCTTTCTTCCTTTGAGTGGAACCAAGTCTTAATCATTAAGGAATTGGATTTTCTTTCTCTTTTAATGGCTTCAAAGGAGTGATTGAAAGCTAGTCTTAATCCTCTAGGAATTGGTTTCCATTTCTTCTTTAATGGCTTTCTTCCTTTGATTGGAACCAAGTCTTAATCATTAAGGAATTGGATTTTCTTTCTTTTTTAATGGCTTTAATGGAATGATTGAATGCTAGTCTTAATCATCAAAGAATTGGTTTCATTTCTTCTTTAACGGCTTTCTTCCTTTGATTGGAACCAAGTCTTAATCATTAAGGAATTGGATTTTCTTTCTCATTTAATGGCTTAAATGGAATGATTGAAAGCTAGTCTTAATCATCAAAGAATTGGTTTCCTTTCTTCTTTATTGGCTTTCTTCCTTTGATTGGAACCAAGTCTTAATCATTAAGGAATTGGATTCTCTTTCTTCTTTAATGGCTTAAATGGAATGATTGAATGCTAGTCTTAATCATCAAAGAATTGGTTTCCATTTCTTCTTTAACGGCTTTCTTCCTTTGATTGGAACCAAGTCTTAATCATTAAGGAATTGGATTCTCTTTCTCTTTTAATGGCTTAAATGGAATGATTGAAAGCTAGTCTTAATCATCAAAGAATTGGTTTCCATTTCTTCTTTAATGGCTTTCTTCCTTTGATTGGAACCAAGTCTTAATCATTAAGGAATTGGATTCTCTTTTCTTTAATGGCTTAAATGGAATGATTGAATGCTAGTCTTAATCATCAAAGAATTGGTTTCCATTTCTTCTTTAATGGCTTTCTTCCTTTGATTGGAACCAAGTCTTAATCATTAAGGAGTTGGATTCTCTTTCTCCTTTAATGGCTTAAATGGAATGATTGAAAGCTAGTCTTAATCATCAAAGAATTGGTTTCCATTTCTTCTTTAACGGCTTTCTTCCTTTGATTGGAACCAAGTCTTAATCATTAAGGAATTGGATTTTCTTTCTTTTTAATGGCTTCAATGGAGTGATTGAAAGCTAGTCTTAATCCTCTAGGAATTGGTTTCATTTCTTCTTTAATGGCTTTCTTCCTTTGATTGGAACCAAGTCTTAATCATTAAGGAATTGGATTCGTCTTCTCTTTTAATGGCTTAAATGGAATGATTGAAAGCTAGTCTTAATCATCAAAGAATTGGTTTTCATTTCTTCTTTAATGGCTTTCTTCCTTTGATTGGAACCAAGTCTTAA
Organism: Pterocarpus macrocarpus; assembly: GCA_031439585.1. Taxonomy (NCBI): domain Eukaryota; kingdom Viridiplantae; phylum Streptophyta; class Magnoliopsida; order Fabales; family Fabaceae; genus Pterocarpus; species Pterocarpus macrocarpus. The sequence goes on from CM062515.1 coordinate 39,311,951, forward strand.
TCATTAAGGAATTGCATTCTCTTTCACCTTTAATGGCTTAAATGGAATGATTGAATGCTAGTCTTAATCATCAAAGAATTGGTTTCCATTTCTTCTTTAACGGCTTTCTTCCTTTGATTGGAACCAAGTCTTAATCATTAAGGAATTGGATTTTCTTTCTCTTTTAATGGCTTCAATGGAGTGATTGAAAGCTAGTCTTAATCCTCTAGGAATTGGTTTCCATTTCTTCTTTAATGGCTTTCTTCCTTTGATTGGAACCAAGTCTTAATCATTAAGGAATTGGATTCTCTTCTTCTTTAATGGCTGAAAAGGAATGATTGAATGCTAGTCTTAATCATCAAAGAATTGGTTTCATTTCTTCTTTAATGGCTTTCTTCCTTTGATTGGAACCAAGTCTTAATCATTAAAAAATTGGATTTTCTTTCTCTTTTATTGGCTTAAATGGAATGATTGAAAGCTAGTCTTAATCATCAAAGAATTGGTTTCATTTCTTCTTTAATGGCTTTTCTTCCTTTGATTGGAACCAAGTCTTAATCATTAAGGAATTGGATTTTCTTTTCTCTTTAATGGCTTAAATGGAGTGATTGAAAGCTAGTCTTAATCTCTAAGAATTGGTTTCATTTCTTCTTTAATGGCTTTCTTCCTTTGATTGGAACCAAGTCTTAATCATTAAGGAATTGGATTCTTCTCTCTTTAATGGCTTAAATGGAATGATTGAAAGCTAGTCTTAATCATCAAAGAATTGGTTTCATTTCTTCTTTAATGGCTTTCTTCCTTTGATTGGAACCAAGTCTTAATCATTAAGGAATTGGATTCTCTTCTCTTTTAATGGCTTAAATGGAATGATTGAAAGCTAGTCTTAATCATCAAAGAATTGGTTTCATTTCTTCTTTAATGGCTTTCTTCCTTTGATTGGAACCAAGTCTTAATCATTAAGGAATTGGATTTTCTTTCTCTTTAATGGCTTCCATGGAGTGATTGAAAGCTAGTCTTAATCCTCTAGAATTGGTTTCATTTCTTCCTTAATGGCTTTCTTCCGTTGATTGGAACCAAGTCTTAATCATTAAGGAATTGGATTTTCTTTCTCATTTAATGGCTTAAATGGAATGATTGAAAGCTAGTCTTAATCATCAAAGAATTGGTTTCATTTCTTCTTTAATGGCTTTCTTCCTTTGATTGGAACCAAGTCTTAATCATTAAGGAATTGGATTTTCTTTCTCTTTGAATGGCTTAAATGGAATGATTGAATGCTAGTCTTAATCATCAAAGAATTGGTTTCATTTCTTCTTTAATGGCTTTCTTCCTTTGATTGGAACCAAGTCTTAATCATTAAGGAATTGGATTCTCTTTTCTCTTTTAATGGCTTAAATGGAATGATTGAAAGCTAGTCTTAATCATCAAAGAATTGGTTTCATTTCTTCTTTAACGGCTTTCTTCCTTTGATTGGAACCAAGTCTTAATCATTAAGGAATTGGATTTTCTTTCTCTTTTAATGGCTTCAATGGAGTGATTGAAAGCTAGTCTTAATCCTCTAGGAATTGGTTTCCATTTCTTCTTTAATGGCTTTCTTCCGTTGATTGGAACCAAGTCTTAATCATTAAGGAATTGGATTCTCTTTCTCTTGTAATGGCTTAAACGGAGTGATTGAAAGCTAGTCTTAATCTCTAGGAATTGGTTTCATTTCTTCTTTAATGGCTTTCTTCCTTTGATTGGAACCAAGTCTTAATCATTAAGGAACTGGATTCTCTAACTCTTTTAATGGCTGAAATGGAATGATTGAATGCTAGTCTTAATCATCAAAGAATTGGTTTCATTTCTTCTTTAATGGCTTTCTTCCTTTGATTGGAACCAAGTCTTAATCATTAAGGAATTGGATTCTCTTTCTCTTTTAATGGCTTAAATGGAATGATTGAAAGCTAGTCTTAATCATCAAAGAATTGGTTTCCATTTCTTCTTTAATGGCTTTCTTCCTTTGATTGGAACCAAGTCTAAATCATTAAGGAATTGGATTCTCTTTCTCTTTTAATGGCTTAAATGGAATGATTGAAAGCTAGTCTTAATCATCAAAGAATTGGTTTCCATTTCTTCTTGAACGGCTTTCTTCCTTTGATTGGAACCAAGTCTTAATCATTAAGGAATTGGATTTTCTTTCTCTTTTAATGGCTTCAATGGAGTGATTGAAAGCTAGTCTTAATCATCAAAGAATTGGTTTCATTTCTTCTTTAATGGCTTTCTTCCTTTGATTGGAACCAAGTCTTAATAATTAAGGAATTGGATTTGCTTTCTCTTTTAATGGCTGAAATGGAATGATTGAATGCTAGTCTTAATCATCAAAGAATTGGTTTCATTTCTTCTTTAACGGCTTTCTTCCTTTGATTGGAACCAAGTCTTAATCATTAAGGAATTGGATTTTCTTTCTCTTTTATTGGCTTCCATGGAGTGATTGAAAGCTAGTCTTAATCCTCTAGGAATTGGTTTCCATTCTTCTTTAATGGCTTTCTTCCTTTGATTGGAACCAAGTCTAAATCATTAAGGAATTGGATTCTCTTTCTCTTTTAATGGCTTAAATGGAATGATTGAAAGCTAGTCTTAATCATCAAAGAATTGGTTTCCATTTCTTCTTTAACGGCTTTCTTCCTTTGATTGGAACCAAGTCTTAATCATTAAGGAATTGGATTTTCTTTCTCTTTTAATGGCTTCAATGGAGTGATTGAAAGCTAGTCTTAATCCTCTAGGAATTGGTTTCCATTTCTTCTTTAATGGCTTTGTTCCTTTGATTGGAACCAAGTCTTAATCATTAAGGAATTGGATTCTCTTTCTCTTTTTTATGGCTTAAATGGAATGATTGAAAGCTAGTCTTAATCATCAAAGAATTGGTTTCCATTTCTTCTTTAATGGCTTTCTTCCTTTGATTGGAACCAAGTCTTAATCATTAAGGAATTGGATTCTCTTTCTCTTTTAATGGCTGAAATGGAATGATTGAATGCTAGTCTTAATCATCAAAGAATTGGTTTCATTTCTTCTTTAACGGCTTTCTTCCTTTGATTGGAACCAAGTCTTAATCATTAAGGAATTGGATTTTGCTTCCATGGAGTGATTGAAAGCTAGTCTTAATCCTCTAGGAATTGGTTTCCATTTCTTCTTTAATGGCTTTCTTCCTTTGATTGGAACCAAGTCTTAATCATTAAGGAATTGGATTCTCTTTTCTCTTTAATGGCTTAAATGGAGTGATTGAAAGCTAGTCTTAATCCTCTAGGAATTGGTTTCATTTCTTCTTTAATGGCGTTATTCCTTTGATTGGAACCAAGTCTTTATCATTAAGGAATTGGATTCTCTTTCTCTTTTAATGGCTGAAATGGAATCATTGAATGCGAGTCGTAATCATCAAAGAATTGGTTTCATTTCTTCTTTAACGGCTTTCTTCCTTTGATTGGAACCAAGTCTTAATTATTAAGGAATTGTATTTTCTTTCTCTTTGAATGGCTTCAATGGAGTGATTGAAAGCTAGTCTTAATCCTCCAGGAATTGGTTTCCATTTCTTCTTTAATGGCTTTCTTCCTTTGATTGGAACCAAGTCTTAATCATTAAGGAATTGGATTCTCTTTTCTCTTTTAATGGCTTAAATGGAGTGATTGAAAGCTAGTCTTAATCATCAAAGAATTGGTTTCCATTTCTTCTTTAATGGCTTTCTTCCTTTGATTGGAAGCAAGTCTTAATCATTAAGGAGTTGGATTCTCTTTCTCTTTTAATGGCTTAAATGGAATGATTGAAAGCTAGTCTTAATCATCAAAGAATTGGTTTCCATTTCTTCTTTAATGGCTTTGTTCCTTTGATTGGAACCAAGTCTTAATCATTAAGGAATTGGATTTTCTTTCTTTTAATGGCTTCAATGGAGTGATTGAAAGCTAGTCTTAATCCTCTAGGAATTGGTTTCATTTCTTCTTTAATGGCTGTCTTCCTTTGATTGGAACCAAGTCTTAATCATTAAGGAATTGGATTCTCTTTCTCTTTTAATGGCTGAAATGGAATGATTGAATGCTAGTCTTAATCATCAAAGAATTTGTTTCATTTCTTCTTTAATGGCTTCTTCCTTTGATTGGAACCAAGTCTTAATCATTAAGGAATTGGATTTTCTTTCTCTTTTAATGGCTTAAATGGAATGATTGAAAGCTAGTCTTAATCATCAAAGAATTGGTTTCCATTTCTTCTTTAATGGCTTTCTTCCATTGAATGGAACCAAGTCTTAATCCTTAAGGAATTGGATTTTCTTTCTCTTTAATGGCTTAAATGGAATGATTGAAAGCTAGTCTTAATCATCAAAGAATTGGTTTCCATTTCTTCTTTAATGGCTTTCTTCCTTTGATTGGAACCAAGTCTTAATCATTAAGGAATTGGATTCTCTTTCTCTTTTAATGGCTTAAATGGAATGATTGAAAGCTAGTCTTAATCATCAAAGAATTGGTTTCCATTTCTTCTTTAATGGCTTTCTTCCTTTGATTGGAACCAAGTCTTAATCATTAAGGAGTTGGATTCTCTTTCTCCTTTAATGGCTTAAATGGAATGATTGAAAGCTAGTCTTAATCATCAAAGAATTGGTTTCCATTTCTTCTTTAATGGCTTTGTTCCTTTGATTGGAACCAAGTCTTAATCATTAAGGAATTGGATTTTCTTTCTCTTTAATGGCTTAAATGGAATGATTGAAAGCTAGTCTTAATCATCAAAGAATTGGTTTCATTTCTTCTTTAATGGCTTTCTTCCTTTGATTGGAACCAAGTCTTAATCATTAAGGAATTGGATTTTCTTTCTCTTTTAATGGCTTCAATGGAGTGATTGAAAGCTAGTCTTAATCATCAAAGAATTTGTTTCCATTTCTTCTTTAATGGCTTTCTTCCTTTGATTGGAACCAAGTCTTAATCATTAAGGAATTGGATTCTCTTTCTCTTTTAATGGCTTAAATGGAATGATTGAATGCTAGTCTTAATCATCAAAGAATTGGTTTCCATTTCTTCTTTAACGGCTTTCTTCCTTTGCATGGAACCAAGTCTTAATCATTAAGGAATTGGATTTTCTTTCTTTAATGGCTTCAATGGATTGATTGAAAGCTAGTCTTAATCCTCTAGAATTGGTTTCCATTTCTTCTTTAACGGCTTTCTTCCATTGATTGGAACCAAGTCTTGCTTATTAAGGAATTGGATTCTCTTTCTCTTTCAATGGCTTAAATGGAATTATTGAATGCTAGTCTTAATCATCAAAGAATTGGTTTCCATTTCTTCTTTAACGGCTTTCTTCCTTTGATTGGAACCAAGTCTTAATCATTAAGGAATTGGATTTTCTTTCTCTTTTCATGGCTTCAATGGAGTGATTGAAAGCTAGTCTTAATCCTCTAGGAATTGGTTTCCATTTCTTCTTTAATGGCTTTCATCCTTTGATTAGAACAAAGTCTTAATCGTTAAGGAATTGCATTCTCTTTCTCTTTTAATGGCTTAAATGGAATGATTGAAAGCTAGTCTTAATCATCAAAGAATTGGTTTCCATTTTTTCTTTAATGGCTTTCTTCCTGTGATTTGAACCTAGTCTTAATCATTAAGGAATTGGATTCTCTTTCTCTTTTAATGGCTTAAATGGAATGATTGAAAGCTAGTCTTAATCATCAAAGAATTGGTTTCCATTTCTTCTTTAATGGCTTTCTTCCTTTGATTGGAACCAAGTCTTAATCATTAAGGAACAGGATTCTCTTTCTCTTTTAATGGCTTAAATGGAGTGATTGAAAGCTAGTCTTAATCATCAGGAATTGGTTTCATTTCTTCTTTAATGGCTTTCTTCCTTTGATTGGAACCAAGTCTTAATCATTAAGGAATTGGATTCTCTTTTCTTTTTAATGGCTTAAATGGAGTGATTGAAAGCTAGTCTTAATCCTCAAAGAATTGGTTTCATTTCTTCTTTAATGGCTTTCTTCCTTTGATTGGAACCAAGTCTTAATCATTAAGGAATTGGATTTTATTTCTTTTAATGGCTTAAATGGAATGATTGAAAGCTAGTCTTAATCATCAAAGAATTGGTTTCATTTCTTCTTTAATGGCTTTCTTCCTTTGATTGGAACCAAGTCTTAATCATTAAGGAATTGGATTCTCTTTCTCTTTTAATGGCTGAAATGGAATGATTGAATGCTAGTCTTAATCATCAAAGAATTGGTTTCATTTCTTCTTTAACGGCTTTCTTCCTTTGATTGGAACCAAGTCTTAATCATTAAGGAATTGGATTCTCTTTCTTTTAATGGCTTAAATGGAGTGATTGAAAGCTAGTCTTAATCCTCAAGGAATTGGTTTCATTTCTTCTTTAATGGCTTTCATTGATTGGAACCAAGTCTTAATCATTAAGGAATTGGATTTTTTTTCTCTTTTAATGGCTTCAATGGAGTGATTGAAAGCTAGTCTTAATCCTCTAGGAATTGGTTTCCATTTCTTCTTTAATGGCTTTCTTCCTTTGATTGGAACCAAGTCTTAATCATTAAGGAATTGGATTCTCTTTCTCTTTTAATGGCTTAAATGGAATGATTGAAAGCTAGTCTTAATCATCAAAGAATTGGTTTCCATTTCTTCTTTAACGGCTTTCTTCCATTGATTGGAACCAAGTCTTAATCATTAAGGAATTGATTCTCTTTTCTCTCTTTTAATGGCTTAAATGGAGTGATTGCTAGTCTTAATCCTCAGGAATTGGTTTCATTTCTTCTTTAATGGCTTTCTTCCTTTGATTGGAACCAAGTCTTAATCATTAAGGAATTGGATTTAATCTTTCTTTTAATGGCTTAAATGGAGTGATTGAAAGCTAGTCTTAATCATCAAAGAATTGGTTTTCATTTCTTCTTTAATGGCTTTCTTCCTTTGATTGGAACCAAGTCTTAATCATTAAGGAATTGGATTCTCTTTCTCTTGTAATGGCTTAAATGGAGTGATTGAAAGCTAGTCTTAATCATCAAAGAATTGGTTTCCATTTCTTCTTTAACGGCTTTCTTCCTTTGATTGGAACCAAGTCTTAATCATTAAGGAATTGGATTTTCTTTCTCTTTTATGGCTTAAATGGAATGATTGAAAGCTAGTCTTAATCCTCTAGGAATTAGTTGCCATTTCGTCTTTAATGGCTTTCTTCCTTTGATTGGAACCAAGTCTTAATCATTAGGGAATAGGATTCTCTTTTTTAATGGCTGAAATGGAATGATTGAATGCTAGTCTTAATCATCAAAGAATTGGTTTCATTTCTTCTTTAACGGCTTTCTTCCTTTGATTGGAACCAAGTCTTAATCATTAAGGAATTGGATTTTCTTTCTCATGGAGTGATTGAAAGCTAGTCTTAATCCTCTAGGAATTAGTTTCCATTTCTTCTTCAATGGCTTTCTTCCTTTGATTGGAACCAAGTCTTAATCATTAAGGAATTGGATTTTCTTTCTCTTTTATTGGCTTCCATGGAGTGATTGAAAGCTAGTATTAATCATCAAAGAATTGGTTTCCATTTCTTCTTTAATGGCTTTCTTCCTTTGATTGGAACCAAGTCTAAATCATTAAGGAATTGGATTCTCTTTCTCTTTTAATGGCTTAAATGGAATGATTGAAAGCTAGTCTTAATCATCAAAGAATTGGTTTCCATTTCTTCTTTAACGGCTTTCTTCCTTTGATTGGAACCAAGTCTTAATCATTAAGGAATTGGATTTTCTTTCTCTTTTAATGGCTTCAACGGAGTGATTGAAAGCTAGTCTTAATCCTCAAAGAATTGGTTTCCATTTCTTCTTTAATGGCTTTCTTCCTTTGATTGGAACCAAGTCTTAATCATTAAGGAATTGATTTTTCTTTCTTTAATGGCTTAAATGGAGTGATTGAAAGCTAGTCTTAATCCTCTAGGAATTGGTTTCATTTCTTCTTTAATGGCTTTCTTCCTTTGATTGGAACCAAGTCTTAATCATTAAGGAATTGGATTCTCTTTCTCTTTTAATGGCTTAAATGGAATGATTGAAAGCTAGTCTTAATCATCAAAGAATTGGTTTCCATTTCTTCTTTAACGGCTTTCTTCCTTTGATTGGAACCAAGTCTTAATCATTAAGGAATAGGATTCTCTTTCTTTTAGAATGGCTTGAATGGAGTGATTGAAAGCTAGTCTTAATCCTCTAGGAATTGGTTTCCATTTCTTCTTTAATGGCTTTCTTCCTTTGATTGGAACCAAGTCTTAATCATTAAGGAATTGGATTTTCTTTCTCTTTTAATGGCTTCAATGGAGTGATTGAAAGCTAGTCTTAATCCTCTAGGAGTTGGTGTCCATTTCTTCTTTAATGGCTTTCTTCCTTTGATTGGAACCAAGTCTTAATCATTAAGGAATTGGATTCTCTTTCTCTTTTAATGGCTGAAATGGAATGATTGAATGCTAGTCTTAATCATCAAAGAATTGGTTTCATTTCTTCTTTAACGGCTTTCTTCCATTGATTGGAACCAAGTCTTAATCATTAAGGAATTGGATTTTCTTTCTCTTTATTGGCTTCAATGGAGTGATTGAAAGCTAGTCTTAATCCTCTAGGAATTGGTTTCCATTTCTTCTTTAATGGCTTTCTTCCTTTGATTGGAACCAAGTCTTAATCATTAAGGAATTGGATTTTCTTTCTCTTTTATTGGCTTCCATGGAGTGATTGAAAGCTAGTCTTAATCATCAAAGAATTGGTTTCCATTTCTTCTTTAATGGCTTTCTTCCTTTGATTAGAACCAAGTCTAAATCATTAAGGAATTGGATTCTCTTTCTCTTTTAATGGCTTAAATGGAGTGATTGAAAGCTAGTCTTAATCATCAAAGAATTGGTTTCCATTTATTCTTTAACGGCTTTCTTCCTTTGATTGGAAACAAGTCTTAATCATTAAGGAATTGGATTTTCTTTCTCTTTATTGGCTTCAATGGAGTGATTGAAAGCTAGTCTTAATCCTCTAGGAATTGGTTTCCATTTCTTCTTTAATGGCTTTCTTCCTTTGATTGGAGCCAAGTCTTAATCATTAAGGAATTGGATTCTCTTTCTCTTTCAATGGCTTAAATGGAATGATTGAATGCTAGTCTTAATCCTCTAGGAATTG
>CM062515.1:39321550-39396274 GCA_031439585.1 Pterocarpus macrocarpus
TAAAGACTTAATTCCAATCAATTGCAAATGGAACATAAAGAGAGAATGAAAATAAAATTCCTTTTGGAATAAAACTTGATTTGATCAATGATCGAAAAGAACTGAAAGAAGAAAAAGAGAAACCTTAGTGCTTAAGCGATTAATACTTGATTGTTCATGTACGAAAGGATCATAAAAGAGAATGAGAAGGCAGTTTCAAGTTGGAATAAGACTTGATTCCAATCATTAGTGAAAAAGAACTTAAAGAGAAGAAAGAGAAGTAGAATTGATTGAGGATAAAGACTTAATTCCAGATCAATTGCAAATCAGGAACATATAAGAAGAATGAGAAACCAATTCCTTTTGGAATAAGACTTGATTCCAATCAATGGTCAAAAAGAACTTAAAAAAAGAAAGAAGAAGAGCAAATTCTTAATGATTACTACTTGATTACATTCAATTGTACAAAGGAACATAAAGGAGAATGAGAAGCCAAATTCCTTTTGGAACAAGACTTGATTCCAATCAATGGTCAAAGAACCAAGAAGAAAGAGAAACCAAATTCTTAGCGATTAAGACTTGATTCTAATCAAATGCAGCAAAAGGGAACACTCTTAAAGGAGAATGAGGAAACCAATTCCATTTGGAATAAGACTTGATTCAATCAATGGCCAAAAAGAACCAAAAGAAGAAAGAGACACCGATTGCTTAAGGATAAACACTTGATTCAATCTGATTGCAAATGGAACATCAAAGAATCGAATGAGAAACAAATTCCTTTTGGAATAAGACTTGATTCAATCAATGGTCAAAAGAACTTAAAGAAGAAAGAGAAACCAATTGCTGTAGGATAAATACTTGATTCAATCAATTGCACAAAGGAACATAAAGAAGAATGAGAAACCAATTCCATTTGGAATAAGACTTGATTCAAATCAATGGCCAAAAGAGAGCATTAAGAAGAAAAGATAAGCCAATTGGCTTAAGGATAAAGCACTTGATTCCTATCAATTGCAAAAGGAACATAAAAAGAAGAATGAGAAACCAATTTGGCCATTTGGAATAAGACTTGATTCAATCAATGGTCAAAAGAACCTTAAAGAAGAAAGAGAAACCAAATTCTTAACGATTAATACTTGATTCTATTCAATTGTACCAAATGGAACATAAAGAAGAATGAGTGATTAAACCAATTCCTTTTGGAGATAAAGACTTGATTCCAATCAATGGCCAAAGTTAAAAAGAACTTAAAGAAGAAAGAAACCAATTGCTTAAGGATAAAGACTTGATTCCAATCAATTGCAAAAGAACAGAAACCAAAAGAGAATGAGAATGAAACCAATTCCTTTTGGAATAAGACTTGATTCAATCAATGGTCAAAGAACTTAAAGAAGAAAGAGAAACCAATTGCTTAAGGATAAAGAACTTGATTCTAATCAAATGCAAAGGAACATAGAGCAGAATGAGAAACCAACTCCATTTGGAATAAGACTTGATTCAAATCAATGGCTAAAAGAACTTGAAGCAGAAAGAGAAACTAATTGCTTAAGGATAAAACCTTGATTCCAATCAACTACAAAAAGAACATAATGGGGAATGAGAAACCAATTCCTTTTGGGCCAAGACTTGATTCCAATCAATGGCCAAAAGAACTTGAAGAAGAAAGAGAAACCAATTGCCTAAGGATAAAGACTTGATTCCAATCAATTGCAAGAGGAACATAAATGAGAATGAGAACCCAATTCCAATTGGAATAAGACTTGATTCCAATGAATGGCGAAAAGAACTTAAAGAAGAAAGAGAAACCAATTGCTTAAGGATTAATACCTGCTTCCAATCAATTGGAAAAGGAACATGAAGAAGAATGAGAAACGAATTCCTTCTGGAATAAGACTTGATTCCAATCAATGGCCAAAAGAGGTTAAGAAAAAAGAAAAGCAGTTGCTTAAGGATAAAGACTTGAATCCAATTAATTGCAAATGGAACATAAAAGAGAATGAGAAACTAATTCCTTTTGGAATAAGACTTGATTCTAATCAACGGTCAAAAAAACTTAAAGAAGAAAGAGAAACCAATTGCTTATGGATAAAGACTTGATTCTTTTCATGTAAAAGGAACATAAAAGAGAATGAGAAACCAATTCCATTTGGAATAAGACTTGGGTTGAATCATTGGCCAAAGAACTTAAAGAAGAAAGAGAAGCCAATTGCTTAAGGATAAGGGCTTGAATTCCAATCAATTACAAATGGAACATAAAAGAATGAGAAACCAATTCCATTTGGAATAAGACTTGATTCAATCAATGGTCAAAAGAACCTTGAAGAAGAAAGAGAAGTAATTGCTTAAGGATTAATACTTGATTCCAATCAATTCATGCACCAAAGGAACATAAAGAGAATGAGAAACCAATTCCTTTTGGAATAAGACTTGATTCAATCAATGGCCAAAAAGAACTTAAAGAAGAAGAGAGACCAAATTCTTAAGGATTAATGTTTGATTCTATTCAATTGTAAATGGAATCATAAGAGAGAATGAGAAACCAATTCCATTTGGAATAAGACTTGATTCCAATCAATGGCAAAAAGTTAACAAGAAGAAAGAGAAACCGATTTGCTTAAGGATAAAGACTTGATTCAATCAAATGTGCAAAGGAACATAAAGAGAATGAGAAACCAATTCCATTGGGAATAAGACTTGATTCCAATCAATGGCCAAAAGAACTTAAAGAAGAAAGAGAGAGAAGCCCAATTGCTTAAGGATAAAGACTTAATTCCAATCAATTGCAAATGGAACATAAAGAAGAATGAGAAACCAATTCCTTTGGAATAAGACTTGATTCCAATCAATGGTCAAAAGAACCAAAGAAGAAAGAGAAACCAATTTCTTAACGATTAATACTTGATTACTATTCATGTACAAAGGATCATAAAGAGAATGAGAAACCAATTCTGGAATAAGACTTGATTCCAATCTTGGGCAAAAAGAACTTAAAGAAGAAAGAGAAGCCAATTGCTTAAGGATAAAGACTTCAATTCCGATCAATTGCCTGGGGAACATAAAGAAGAATGAGAAACCAATTCCATTTGGAATAAGACTTGATTCAATCAATGGCCAAAAGAACCAAAAGAAAGAGAAACCAATTGCTTAACGATTAATACTTGATTCTATTCAATTACCAAATGGAACATAAAAAGAAGAATGAGAAACCAATTCCTTTTGGAATAAGACTTGATTCAATCAATGGTCAAAAGAACCAAAAGAAGAAAAGAGAAACCAAATTCTTAACGATTAAGACTTGATTCTATTCATGTGCAAATGGAACATAAAAGAGAATGAGAAACCAATTCCATTTGGAATAAGACTTGATTCAATCAATAGTCAAAAAGAAGTTACCAAAGAAAAGGAACCCGATTGCTTAAGGATAAAGACTTGATTCCAATCAATTGTACAGGAACATAACGGTCAATGAAGAAACCAATTCCATTGGAATAAGACTTGATTCCAATCAATGGTCCGAAGAACTTAAAGAAGAAAGAAAAGCCAATTGCTTAAGGATAAAGACTTAATTCCAATCAATTGCAAATGGAACATAAAGAAGAATGAGAAACCAATTCCTTTTGGAATAAGACTTGATTCAATCAATGGTCAAAAGAACGGAAAGAAGAAAGAGAAACCAAATTCTTAACGATTAATACTTAAAGTTCTATTCATGTACAAAGGAACATAAAAGAGAATGAGAAACCAATTCCATTTGGAATAAGACTTGATTCAATCAATGGCCAAAAAGAACTTAAAGAAGAAAGAGAAAGCAGATTGCTTAAGGATAAAGACTTGATTCCAATCAATTGCAAAAGGAACATAGAAGAATGAGAAACCAATTCCATTTGGAATAAGACTTGATTCCAATCAATGGCCAAAAGAACTTAAGAAAGAAAGTAATTATATTGCTTAAGGATAAAGACTTGAGCAGTTACAATCAATGTGCAAATGGAACATGAAGAAGAATGAGAAACCAATTCCATTTGGAATAAGACTTGATTCCAATCAATGGTCAAAAGAACCAAAAGAAGAAAGAGAAACCAAATTCTTAACGATTAATACTTGATTCTATTCATGTACAAAAGGAACATAAAAGAGAATGAGAAACCAATTCCTTTTGGAATAAGACTGGATTCCAATCAATGGCCAAAAGAAGTTAACAAAGAAAGAGAAACCGATTGCTTAAGGATAAAGACTTAATTCCAATCAATTGCAAATGGAACATAAAGAAGAATGAGAAACCAATTCCTTTTGGAATAAGACTTGATTCCAATCATTGGCCAAAAGAAGTTAACAAAGAAAGAGAAACCGATTGCTTAAGGATAAAGACTTGATTCCAATCAAATGCACAAGGAACATAACGGTCAATGAGAAACCAATTCCAATTGGAATAAGACTTGATTCCAATCAATGGCCAAAAGAACTTAAAGAAGAAAGGCAAGCTAATTGCTTAAGGATAAAGACTTAATTCCAATCAATTGCAAATGGAACATAAAGAAGAATGAGAAACCAATTCCTTTTGGAATAAGACTTGATTCCAATCAATGGTCAAAAGAACCAAAAGAAGAAAGAGAAACCAAATTCTTAACTTGATTAATATTCTATTCATCTACAAAGGATCATAAAGGAGAATGAGAAACCAATTCCATTTGGAATAAGACTTGGATTCCAATCATTGCTAGCAAAAGAACTTAAAAGAAGAAAGAGGCCAATTGCTTAAGGATAAAGGCTTAATTTCAATCAATTGCAAATGGAACATAAAGATGAATGACAAACCAATTCCAATTGGAATAAGACTTGAATTCAATCAATGGTCAAAAGAACAAAAAGAAGAATGAGAAACCAAATTGCTTAAGGATCATAAGACTTGATTCAATCAATGTACAAAAGGAACATAAAAGAGAATGAGAAACAATTCCATTTGGAATAAGACTTGATTCCAATCATTGGCCAAAAGAACTTAAAGAAGAAAGAGAAACCAATTTGTTAAGGATTAAGACTTGATTCTATTCAATTGTACAAAAGGAACATAAAGAAGAATGAGAAACCAATTCCATTTGGAATAAGACTTGATTCCAATCAATGGCCAAAAGAAGTTAAAGAAGAAAGAGAAGCCAATTGCTTAAGGATAAAGACTTGATTCCAATCAATTGCAAATGGAACATAAAGAAGAATGAGAAACCAATTCCTTTTGGAATAAGACTTGATTCCAATCAATGGTCAAAGAACTTAAAGAAGAAAGAGAAGCTAATTGCTTAAGGATAAAGACTTAATTCCAGTGCAAATGGAACATGGAAGAAGAATGAGAAACCAATTCCTTTTGGAATAAGACTTGATTCCAATCAATGGCTGCAAAGAACTTAAGAAAGAGAAACCAATTCTGGGATGATTAATACTTGATTCTATTCATGTACAAAAGGAACATAAATGAGAATGAGAAGCCAATTCCATTTGGAATAAGACTTTATTCCAATCAATGGCCAAAAGAACTTAAAGAAGAAGAATAAGCCAATTGCTTAAGGATAAAGACTTGATTCCAATCAATTGCAAATGGAACATAAAGGAGAATGAGAAACCAATTCCTTTTGGAATAAGACTTGATTCCAATCAATGGCCAAATGAACCAAAAGAAGAAAGAGAAACCAATTCTTAACGATTAATACTTGATTCTATTCATGTACAAAAGGATCATAAAAGAGAATGAGAAACCAATTCCATTTGGAATAAGACTTGATTCCAATCAATGGCCAAAAGAACTTAAAGAAAAGAAAAAACCAATTCTTAGGATAAATTGGACATTCTAGCATTCAGATGGAGATTTTACCATGCCAAGAGGAACATAAAGAAGCAATGAGAAACCAGGTTCCATTTGGAATAAGACTTTGATTGGCTAAATCAATTGGCCAAAAGAACTGTAAAGAAGAAAGAAGAAACCAATTCATACTAATGGACAACCCAAGATCTTGTTATCAATTGCAAATGGAACATAGAAGAGAATGAGAAACCAATTCCTTGTTTGTTAGAATAAGACTTGATTCAATCAATGGTCAAAGAACCATGTTTTAAAAAGAAAAGAAAACCAATTATTCTTAACGATAAAGACTTGATTCTAATCAAGGAACATAAAAGAATGAGAAACCAATTCCATTTTGGAATAGAGTTTTGATTAATTGAAATTCTTTGTTTTTCTTTCAAGAAAACAGGTGCAAGTGAGGTGAGTGATTTGCTTTGCTTGTTGCATCAAGAAATTGAGAAACCAATTCCTTTGTAAGACTTGATTCAATCAATGGTCAGTCTACGCTTTCTATTTAGTAGGAGGGTCTTTATTCTACATGTATCAAAGTGTGCTTGGGGTTTCGGATCTTTATATAAGACTTCCGTGATCAAAGAGAAGCCAATTGCTTAAGGATAAAGACTTAATTCCAATCAATTGCAAATGGAACATAAAGAAGAATGAGAAACCAATTCCTTTTGGAATAAGACTTGATTCCAATCAATGGTCAAAAAGAACCAAAGAAGAGAAGAAACCAAATTCTTAACGATAATTTAGACTTGATTCTATTCATGTACAAAAAGGAACATAAAGAAGAACGAGAAACCAATTCCTTTTGGAATAAGACTTGATTGAATCAATGGCCAAAAGAAGTTAAAAAAGAAAGAGAAACCGATTGCTTAAGGATAAAGACTTGATTCCAATCAATTGTCACAGAGAGAACATAACGGTCAATGAGAAACCAATTCCATTTGGAATAAGACTTGATTCCAATCAATGGCCAAAAGAACTTAAAGAAGAATGAGAAACCAATTCCTTAAGGATAAAGACTTGATTCCAATCAATTGCAAATGGAACATAAAGGTCAATGATGAAACCAATTCCATTTGGAATAAGACTTGATTCAATCAATGTTAAAGAACCAAGAAGAAAGAAAAATTCAATTAAGGATAAAGACTTAATTCAATCAATTGCAAAGGATCATAAAGAGAATGAGAAACCAATTCCATTTGGAATAAGACTTGATTCAATGTGATTCAAAAGAACCAAAAGAAAGAAGAGAAAGCCAAATTCAGGATTAATACTTGATTCTATTCATGTACATAAGAAAGGAAAAGAAAAAGAAACCAATTCCATTTGGAATAAGACTTGATTCAATCAATGGCCAAAAGAACTTAAAGAAGAAAGAGAAACCAATTGCTTGGGATAAAGACTTGATTCCAATCAATTCATGTACAAATGGAACATAAAGAAGAATGAGAAACCAATTCCATTTGGAATAAGACTTGATTGAAATCATTGGCCAAAAGAACCAAGAAGAAAGAGAAAGCCAAATTCTTAAGGATAAAGACTTAATTCTATTCATGTACAAATGGAACATAAAAGAAGAATGAGAAACCAATTCCTTTTGGAATAAGACTTGATTCCAATCAATGGTCAAAAGAACTTAAAAAAGAAAGAGAAGCTAATTGCTTAAGGATTAATACTTGATTCTATTCATGTACAAAAGGATCATAAAAGAGAATGAGAAACCAATTCCATTTGGAATAAGACTTGATTCCAATGAATGGCCAAAAGAACTTAAAGAAGAAAGAGAAACCAATTGCTTAAGGATTAATACTTGATTCTATCAATTGCAAAAGGAACATAAGAAGAATGAGAAACCAATTCCTTTTGGAATAAGACTTGATTCCAATCAATGGCCAAAAAGAACTTAAAGAAGAAAGAGAAGCCAATTTAGTAAGGATAAGACTTAATTCCAATCAATTGTAAATGGAACATAGAGCAGAATGAGAAACCAACTCCATTTGGAATAAGACTTGATTCAAATCAATGGCTAAAAGAACTAAAGAAGAAAGAGAAAGTAAGCTAATTTAAAGGATAAAGACTTAATTCCTAATCAATTACAAATGGAACATAAGAAGAATGAGAAACCAATTCCTTTTTGAATAAGACTTGATTCCAATCATTGGCCAAAAGAAGTTAACAAAGAAAGAGAAACCAAATTCTTAACGATTAATACTTGATTCTATTCATGTACAAAAGGATCATAAAAGAGAATGAGAAACCAATTCCATTTGGAATAAGACTTGATTCCAATCAATGGCCAAAAGAAGTTAACAGAAGAAAGGCAAACCAATTGCTTAAGGATAAAGACTTAATTCCAATCAATTGCAAATGGAACATAAAGAAGAATGAGAAACCAATTCCATTTGGAATAAGACTTGATTCCAATCAATGGTCAAAAGAACTTAAAGAAGAAGAAAGAGAAACCAAATTGCTTAAGGATAATACTTGATTCTATTCAATCATAAAAGGAACATAAAGAAGAATGAGAAACCAATTCCTTTTGGAATAAGACTTGATTCCAATCAATGGTCAAAAGAACTTAAAGAAGAAAGATAAGCCAATTGCTTAAGGATAAAGGCTTAATTCCTATCAATTGCAAATGGAACATAAAGAAGAATGAGAAACCAATTCCCTTTGGAATAAGACTTGATTCCAATCAATGGTCAAAAATAACTTAAAAGACAACGAGAAACCAAATTTCTTAAGGATAAAGACTTAATTCCAATCAATTGCAAATGGAACATAAAAGAGAATGAGAAACCAATTCCTTTTGGAATAAGACTTGATTCCAATCAATGGTCAAAAGAACCAAAAGAAGAAAAAGAAACCAAATTCTTAACGATTAATACTTGATTCTATTCATGTACAAAAGGATCATAAAAGAGAATGAGAAACCAATTCCATTTGGAATAAGACTTGATTCCAATCATTGGCCAAAAGAAGTTAACAAAGAAAGAAAACCCGATTGCTTAAGGATAAAGACTTGATTCCAATCATGTACAAAAGGAACATAACGGTCAATGAGAAACCAATTCCATTTGGAATAAGACTTGATTCCAATCAATGGCCAAAAGAACTTAAAGAAGAAAGACAAGCTAATTGCTTAAGGATAAAGACTTAATTCCAATCAATTGCAAATGGAACATAAAGAAGAATGAGAAACCAATTCCTTTTGGAATAAGACTTGATTCCAATCAATGGTCAAAAGAACCAAAGAAGAAAGAGAAACCAAATTCTTAACGATTAATACTTGATTCTATTCATGTACAAAAGGATCATAAAGAGAATGAGAAACCAATTCCATTTGGAATAAGACTTGATTCAATGGCAAAAAGAACTTAAAGAAGAAAGATAAACCAATTGCTTAAGGATAAAGACTTAATTCCAATCAATTGCAAATGGAACATAAAGAAGAATGAGAAACCAATTCCCTTTGGAATAAGACTTGATTCCAATCAATGGTCAAAAGAACCAAAAAGAAGAAAAGAGAAACCAAATTCTTAACGATTAATACTTGATTCTATTCATGTACAAAAGGATCATAATAGAGAATGAGAAACCAATTCCATTTGGAATAAGACTTGATTCCAATCAATGGCCAAAAGAACTTAAAGAAGAAAGAGAAGCCAATTGCTTAAGGATAAAGACTTAATTCCAATCAATTGCAAATGGAACATAAAGAAGAATGAGAAACCAATTCCTTTTGGAATAAGACTTGATTCCAATCAATGGTCAAAAGAACCAAAAGAAGAAAGAGAAACCAAATTCTTAACGATTAATACTTGATTCTATTCATGTACAAAAGGACCATAATAGAGAATGAGAAACCAATTCCATTTGGAATAAGACTTGATTCCAATCATTGGCCAAAAGAAGTTAACAAAGAAGAAAGAAACAAATTCTTAAGGATTAAAGACTTGATTCCAATCAAATGCAAAGGATCATAAAAGAGAATGAGAAACCAATTCCATTTGGAATAAGACTTGATTCCAATCAATGGCCAAAAGAACTTAAAGAAGAAAGGCAAGCTAATTGCTTAAGGATAAAGACTTAATTCCAATCAATTGCAAATGGAACATAAAGAAGAATGAGAAACCAATTCCTTTTGGAATAAGACTTGAGTTCAATCAATGGCCAAAAGAACCAAAGAAGAAGAAGAAACCAAATTGCTTAACGATTAATACTTGATTCTATTCAAAAAGGAACATAAAAGAGTATGAGAAACCAATTCCATTTGGAATAAGACTTGATTCCAATCATTGGCCAAAAGAACTTAAAGAAGAAAGAGAAGCCAATTGCTTAAGGATAAAGACTTAATTCCAATCAATTGCAAATGGAACATAAAGAAGAATGAGAAACCAATTCCCTTTGGAATAAGACTTGATTCCAATCAATGGTCAACAGAAGCAAAGAAGAAAGAGAAACCAAATTCTTAACGATTAATACTTGATTCTATTCATGTACAAAGGAACATAAAAGAGAATGAGAAACCAATTCCATTTGGAATAAGACTTGCATTCAATCAATATCCAAAAGAACTTAAAGAAGAAAGAGAAACCAATTGCTTAAGGATAAAGACTTAATTCCAATCAATTGCAAATGGAACATAAAGAAGAATGAGAAACCAATTCCTTTTGGAATAAGACTTGATTCAATCAATGGTCAAAAGAACCAAAAAGAAGAAAGAAACCAAATTCTTAACGATTAATACTTGATTCTATTCATGTACAAAAGGAACATAAAGAGAATGAGAAACCAATTCCATTTGGAATAAGACTTGATTCCAATCAATGGCCAAAAGAACTTAAAGAGAAGAAAGAGAAGCCAATTGCTTAAGGATAAAGACTTAATTCCAATCAATTGCAAATGGAACATAAAGAAGAATGAGAAACCAATTCCTTTTGGAATAAGACTTGATTCAATCAATGGTCAAAGAACCAAAAGAAGAAAGAGAAACCAAATTCTTAACGATTAATACTTGATTCTATTCATGTACAAAGGAACATAAAGAGAATGACAATCCAATTCCATTTGGAATAAGACTTGATTCCAATCATTGGCCAAAAGAACTTAAAGAAGAAAGAAAGACCAATTGCTTAAGGATAAAGACTTAATTCCAATCAATTGCAAATGGAACATAAAGAAGAATGAGAAACCAATTCCTTTTGGAATAAGACTTGATTCAATCAATGGTCAAAAGAACCAAAAGAAGAAAGAGAAACCAAATTCTTAACGATTAATACTTGATTCTATTCATGTACAAAAGGAACATAAAGAGAATGAGAAACCAATTCCATTTGGAATAAGACTTGATTCAATCATTGGCCAAAAGAAGTTAAACAAGAAAAGAGAAACCAATTGCTTAAGGATAAAGACTTGATTCCAATCAAATGCAAATGGAACATAAAGAATGAGAAACCAATTCCATTTGGAATAAGACTTGATTCAATCAATGGCCAAAAGAACTTAAGAAGAAAGAGAAACCAAATTGCTTAAGGATAAAGACTTAATTCCTAATCAATTGCAAATGGAACATAAAGAGAATGAGAAACCAATTCCATTTGGAATAAGACTTGATTCCAATCAATGGCCAAAGAACTTAAGAAGAAAGAGAAAGCCAATTGCTTAAGGATAAAGACTTAATTCCAATCAATTGCAAATGGAACATAAAGAAGAATGAGAAACCAATTCCTTTTGGAATAAGACTTGATTCAAATCAATGGTCAAAAGAACCAAAAGAAGAAAAAGAAACCAAATTCTTAACGATTAATACTTGATTCTATTCATGTACAAAAGGAACATAAAAGAGAATGAGAAACCAATTCCATTTGGAATAAGACTTGATTCCATCATTGGCCAAAAGAACTTAAAGAAGAAAGAGAAGCCAATTGCTTAAGGATAAAGACTTAATTCCAATCAATTGCAAATGGAACATAAAGAAGAATGAGAAACCAATTCCTTTTGGAATAAGACTTGATTCAATCAATGGTCAAAAGAACCAAAGAAGAAAAGAAGAAACCAAATTCTTAACGATTAATACTTGATTCTATTCATGTACAAGGGACATAAAAGAGAATGAGAAACCAATTCCATTTGGAATAAGACTTGATTCCATCATTGGCCAAAAGAACTTAAAGAAGAAAGAGAAGCCAATTGCTTAAGGATAAAGACTTAATTCCAATCAATTGCAAATGGAACATAAAGAAGAATGAGAAACCAATTCCTTTTGGAATAAGACTTGATCCAATCAATGGTCAAAAGAACCAAAAGAAGAAAGAGAAACCAAATTCTTAACGATTAATACTTGATTCTATTCATGTACAAAAGGAACATAAAAGAGAATGAGAAACCAATTCCATTTGGAATAAGACTTGATTCCAATCATTGGCCAAAAGAACTTAAAGAAGAAAGAGAAGCCAATTGCTTAAGGATAAAGACTTGATTCCAATCAATTGCAAATGGAACATAACGGTCAATGAGAAACCAATTCCATTTGGAATAAGACTTGATTCCAATCAATGGCCAAAAGAACTTAAAGAAGAAAGAAAGAAATTGCTTAAGGATAAAGACTTGATTCCAATCAAATGCCAAAGGAACATAAAGAAGAATGAGAAACCAATTCCATTTGGAATAAGACTTGATTCCAATCAATGGCCAAAAGAACTTAAAGAAGAAAGAGAAGCCAATTGCTTAAGGATAAAGACTTAATTCCAATCAATTGCAAATGGAACATAAAGAAGAATGAGAAACCAATTCCTTTTGGAATAAGACTTGCTTTCAATCAATGGCCAAAAGAACTTAAAGAACAAAGAGAAACCAAATTCTTAACGATTAATACTTGATTCTATTCATGTACAAAAGGAACATAAAGAGAATGAGAAACCAATTCCTTTTGGAATAAGACTTGATTCAATCAATGGCCAAAAAGAACTTAAAGAAGAAAGAGAAACCAATTGTAAGGATAAAGACTTGATTCCAATCAATTGCAAATGGAACATAAAGAAGAATGAGAAACCAATTCCATTTGGAATAAGACTTGATTCAATCAATGGCCAAAGAACTTAAAGAAGAAAAGAAACCAAATTCTTAAGGATAAAGACTTAATTCCAATCATGTGCAAATGGAACATAAAGAAGAATGAGAAACCAATTCCCTTTTGGAATAAGACTTGATTCAATCAATGGTCAAAAGAACCAAAGAAGAAAAGAGAAACCAAATTCTTAACGATTAATACTTGATTCTATTCATGTACAAAAGGATCATAAAGAGAATGAGAAACCAATTCCATTTGGAATAAGACTTGATTCAATCATTGGCCAAAGAACTTAAAGAAGAAAAGAAAGCCAATTGCTTAAGGATAAAGACTTAATTCCAATCAATTGCAAATGGAACATAAAGAAACCAATTCCTTTTGGAATAAGACTTGATTCCAATCAATGGCCAAAAGAACCAAAGAAGAAGAAAACCGATTGCTTAAGGATAAAGACTTGATTCCAATCATGTACAAAAGGAACATAAAGAGTCAATGAGAAACCAATTCCATTTGGAATAAGACTTGATTCCAATCAATGGCAAAAATAACTTAAAAGACGAAAGACAAGCTAATTGCTTAAGGATAAAGACTTAATTCCAATCAATTGCAAATGGAACATAAAGAAGAATGAGAAACCAATTCCTTTTGGAATAAGACTTGATTCAATCAATGGTCAAAAGAACCAAAAGAAGAAAGAGAAACCAAATTCTTAACGATTAATACTTGATTCTATTCATGTACAAAAGGAACATTAAAGAGAGAATGAGAAACCAATTCCATTTGGAATAAGACTTGATTCAATCATTGGCCAAAGAAGTTAACAAAAGAAGAGAAACCGATTGCTTAAGGATAATGACTTGATTCCAATCAATTGCACAGAGAACATGACGGTCAATGAGAAACTAATTCCATTTGGAATAAGACTTGATTCAATCAATGGCCAAAGAACTTAAAGAAGAAAGAGAAGCCAATTGCTTAAGGATAAAGACTTAATTCCAATCAATTGCAAATGGAACATAAAGAAGAATGAGAAACCAATTCCTTTTGGAATAAGACTTGATTCCAATCAATGGTCAAAAGAACCAAAAGAAGAAAGAGAAACCAAATTCTTAACGATTAATACTTGATTCTATTCATGTACAAAAGGAACATAAAAGAGAATGAGAAACCAATTCCATTTGGAATAAGACTTGACTCCAATCATTGGCCAAAAGAAGTTAACAAAGAAAGAGAAACCGATTGCTTAAGGATAAAGACTTGATTCCAATCAAATGCGCAAGGAACATAACGGTCAATGAGAAACCAATTCCATTTGGAATAAGACTTGATTCCAATCAATGGCCAAAAGAACTTAAAGAAGAAAGGCAAGCTAATTGCTTAAGGATAAAGACTTAATTCCAATCAATTGCAAATGGAACATAAAGAAGAATGAGAAACCAATTCCTTTTGGAATAAGACTTGATTCCAATCAATGGTCAAAAGAACCAAAAGAAGAAAGAGAAACCAAATTCTTAACGATTAATACTTGATTCTATTCACGTACAAAAGGATTATAAAAGAGAATGAGAAACCAATTCCATTTGGAATAAGACTTGATTCCAATCATTGGCCAAAAGAACTTAAAGAAGAAAGATAAGCCAATTGCTTAAGGATAAAGACTTAATTCCTATCAATTGCAAATGGAACATAAAGAAGAATGAGAAACCAATTCCCTTTGGAATAAGACTTGATTCCAATCAATGGTCAAAAGAACCAAAAGAAGAAAGAGAAACCAAATTCTTAACGATTAATACTTGATTCTATTCATGCAAAAAGGAACATAAAGAGAACGAGAAACCAATTCCATTTGGAATAAGACTTGATTCCAATCATTGGCCAAAAGTACTTAAAGAAGAAAGAGAAGCCAATTGCTTAAGGATAAAGACTTAATTCCAATCAATTGCAAATGGAACATAAAGAAGAATGAGAAACCAATTCCTTTTGGAATAAGACTTGATTCCAATCAATGGTCAAAAGAACCAAAAGAAGAACGAGAAACCAAATTCTTAACGATTAATACTTGATTCTATTCTTGTACAAAAGGAACATAAAAGAGAAAGAGAAACCGATTGCTTAAGGATCAAGACTTGATTCCAATCAATTGCAAATGGAACATAAAGGAGAATGAGAAACCAATTCCTTTTGGAATAAGACCTGATTCCTATCAGTGGTCAAAAGAACCAAAAGAAGAAAGAGAAACCAAATTCTTAACGATTAATACTTGATTCTATTCATGTACAAAAGGAACATAAAAGAGAATGAGAAGCCAATTCCATTTGGAATAAGACTTGATTCCAATCAATGGCCAAAGAAGTTAACAAAGAAGAGAGAAACTGCTTAAGGATAAAGACTTGATTCAATCAAATGCATAAAGGAACATAACGGTCAATGAGAAACCAATTCCATTTGGAATAAGACTTGATTCAATCAATGGCCAAAAGAACTTAAAGAAGAAAAGGCAAGCCAATTGCTTAAGGATAAAGACTTAATTCCAATCAATTGCAAATGGAACATAAAGAAGAATGAGAAACCAATTCCTTTTGGAATAAGACTTGATTCAATCAATGGTCAAAAGAACCAAAAAGAAGAAAGAGAAACCAAATTCTTAACGATTAATACTTGATTCTATTCATGTACAAAGGATCATAAAGAGAATGAGAAACCAATTCCATTTGGAATAAGACTTGATTCAATCATTGGCCAAAGAACTTAAAGAAGAAAAGAGATAAGCCAATTGCTTAAGGATAAAGACTTAATTCCAATCAATTGCAAATGGAACATAAAGAAGAATGAGAAACCAATTCCTTTTGGAACAAGACTTGATTCAATCAATGGTCAAAGAACCAAAAGAAGAAAGAAAAACCAAATTCTTAACGATTAATACTTAATTCTATTCATTTACAAACGGAACATAAAAGAGAATGATAAACCAATTCCTTTTGGAATAAGACTTGATTCAATCAATGGTCAAAAGAACCAAAGAAGAAAGAAGAAACCAAATTCTTAACGATTAATACTTGATTCTATTCATGTACCAAAAGGAACATAAAGAGAATGAGAAACCAATTCCATTTGGAATAAGACTTGATTCCAATCAATGGTCAAAAGAAGTTAAAAAGAAAGAAAACCAAATTGCTTAAGGATAAAGACTTGATTCCAATCAAATGCAAAGGATCATAAAAGAGAATGAGAAACCAATTCCATTTGGAATAAGACTTAATTCCAATCATTGGCCAAAAGAACTTAAAGAAGAAAGGCAAGCTAATTGCTTAAGGATAAAGACTTAATTCCAATCAATTGCAAATGGAACATAAAGAAGAATGAGAAACCAATTCCTTTTGGAATAAGACTTGATTCCAATCAATGGTCAAAAGAACCAAAAGAAGAAAGAGAAACCAAATTCTTAACGATTAATACTTGATTCTATTCATGTACAAAGGATCATAAAGAGAATGAGAAACCAATTCCATTTGGAATAAGACTTGATTCCAATCGTTGGCCAAAAGAACTTAAAGAAGAAAGATAAGCCAATTGCTTAAGGATAAAGACTTAATTCCTATCAATTGCAAATGGAACATAAAGAACAAAGAGAAACCAATTCATTACGGATTAAGACTTGATTTCAATCAATGGTCAAAAGAACCAAAAGAAGAAAGAGAAACCAAATTCTTAACGATTAATACTTGATTCTATTCATGTACAAAAGGATCATAAAAGAGAATGAGAAACCAATTCCATTTGGAATAAGACTTGAGTTCAATCAATGGCCAAAAGAACTTAAAGAAGAAAGAGAAGCCAATTGCTTAAGGATAAAGACTTAATTCCAATCAATTGCAAATGGAACATAAAGAAGAATGAGAAACCAATTCCTTTTGGAATAAGACTTGATTCTAATCAATGGTCAAAAGAACCAAAAGAAGAAAGAGAAACCAAATTCTTAACGATTAATACTTGATTCTATTCATGTACAAAGGAACATAAAAGAGAATGAGAAACCAATTCCATTTGGAATAAGACTTGATTCAATCATTGGCCAAAAGTTAACAAAGAAGAAGAGAAACCAAATTGCTTAAGGATAAAGACTTGATTCTAATCAAATGCAAAGGAACATAAAAGAGAATGAGAAACCAATTCCATTTGGAATAAGACTTGATTCAATCAATGGCCAAAGAACTTAAAGAAGAAAGGCAAGCTAATTGCTTAAGGATAAAGACTTAATTCCAATCAATTGCAAATGGAACATAAAGAAGAATGAGAAACCAATTCCTTTTGGAATAAGACTTGATTCCAATCCATGGTCAAAAGAACCAAAAGAAGAAAAGAAACCAATTTCTTAACGATTAATACTTGATTCTATTCATGTACAAAAGGATCATAAAAGAGAATGAGAAACCAATTCCTTTTGGAATAAGACTTGATTCCAATCATTGGCCAAAGAACTTAAAGAAGAAAGATAAGCCAATTGCTTAAGGATAAAGACTTAATTCCTATCAATTGCAAATGGAACATAAAGAAGAATGAGAAACCAATTCCTTTTGGAATAAGACTTGATCCAATCAATGGTCAAAAGAACCAAAAGAAGAAAGAGAAACCAAATTCTTAACGATTAATACTTGATTCTATTCATGTACAAAAGGAACATAAAAGAGTATGAGAAACCAATTCCATTTGGAATAAGACTTGATTCCATCATTGGCCAAAAGAACTTAAAGAAGAAAAAGAAGCCAATTGCTTAAGGATAAAGACTTAATTCCAATCAATTGCAAATGGAACATAAAGAAGAATGAGAAACCAATTCCTTTTGGAATAAGACTTGATTCCAATCAATGGTCAAAGGAACCAAAAGAAGAAAGTGAAACCAAATTCTTAACGATTAATACTTTATTCTATTCATGTACAAAGGAACATAAAAGAGAATGAGAAACCAATTCCATTTGGAATAAGACTTGATTCCAATCATTGGCCAAAAGAACTTAAAGAAGAAAAAGAAGCCAATTGCTTAAGGATAAAGACTTAATTCCAATCAATTGCAAATGGAACATAAAGAAGAATGAGAAACCAATTCCTTTTGGAATAAGACTTGATTCCAATCAATGGTCAAAAGAATCAAAAGAAGAAAGAGAAACCAAATTCTTAACGATTAATACTTGATTCTATTCATGTACAAAAGGATCATAAAAGAGAATGAGAAACCAATTCCATTTGGAATATGACTTGATTCCAATCATTGGCCAAAAGAACTTAAAGAAGAAAGAGAAGCCAATTGCTTAAGGATAAAGACTTAATTCCAATCAATTGCAAATGGAACATAAAGAAGAATGAGAAACCAATTCCTTTTGGAATAAGACTTGATTCCAATCAATGGTCAAAAGAACCAAAAGAAGAAAGAGAAACCAAATTCTTAACGATTAATACTTGATTCTATTCATGTGCAAAAGGATCATAAAATAGAATGAGAAACCAATTCCTTTTGGAATAAGACTTGATTCCAATCAATGGCCAAAAGAATTTAAAGAAAGAGAAGCCAATTGCTTAAGGATAAAGACATAATTCCAATCAATTGCAAATGGAACATAAAGAAGAATGAGAAACCAATTCCTTTTGGAATAAGACTTGATTCCAATCAATGGTCAAAAGAACCAAAAGAAGAAAGAGAAACCAAATTCTTAACGTTTAATACTTGATTCTATTCATGTACAAATGGATCATAAAAGAGTATGAGAAACCAATTCCATTTGGAATAAGACTTGATTCCAATCATTGGCCAAAAGAACTTAAAGAAGAAAGAGAAGCCAATTGCTTAAGGATAAAGACTTAATTCCAATCAATTGCAAATGGAACATGAAGAAGAATGAGAAACCAATTCCTTTTGGAATAAGACTTGATTCCAATCAATGGTCAAAAGAACCAAAAGAAGAAAGAGAAACCAAATTCTTAACGATTAATACTTGATTCTATTCATGTACAAAAGGAACATTAAAGAGAATGAGAAACCAATTCCATTTGGAATAAGACTTGACTCCAATCATTGGCCAAAAGAAGTTAACAAAGAAAGAGAAGCCAATTGCTTAAGGATAAAGACTTGATTCCAATCAATTGCAAATGGAATATAAAGGAGAATGAGAAACCAATTCCATTTGGAATAAGACTTGATTCAATCAATGGCCAAAAGAACTTAAAGAAGAAGAAGAAAGCCAATTGCTTAAGGTTAAAGACTTAATTCCAATCAATTGCAAATGGAACATAAAGAAGAATGAGAAACCAATTCCTTTTGGAATAAGACTTGATTCCAATCAATGGTCAAAAGAACCAAAAGAAGAAAGAGAAACCAAATTCTTAACGATTAATACTTGATTCTATTCATGTACAAAAGGATCATAAAAGAGAATGAGAAACCAATTCCATTTGGAATAAGACTTGATTCCAATCATTGCCCAAAAGAACTTAAAGAAGAAAGATAAGCCAATTGCTTAAGGATAAAGGCTTAATTCCTATCAATTGCAAATGGAACATAAAGAAGAATGAGAAACCAATTCCCTTTGGAATAAGACTTGATTCCAATCAATGGTCAAAAGAACCAACAGAAGAATGAGAAACCAAATTCTTAACGATTAATACTTGATTCTATTCATGTACAAAAGGAACATAAAAGAGAATGAGAAACCAATTCCTTTTGGAATAAGACTTGATTCCAATCAATGGTCAAAAGAACCAAAAGAAGAAAAAGAAACCAAATTCTTAACGATTAATACTTGATTCTATTCATGTACAAAAGGAACATAAAGAGAATGAGAAACCAATTCCATTTGGAATAAGACTTGATTCAATCATTGGCCAAAGAAGTTAACAAAGAAAAGAGAAACCAATTGCTTAAGGATAAAGACTTGATTCAATCAATTGCAAATGGAACATAAAGAGAATGAGAAACCAATTCCATTTGGAATAAGACTTGATACCAATCAATGGCCAAAAGAACTTAAAGAAGAAAGACAAGCTAATTGCTTAAGGATAAAGACTTAATTCCAATCAATTGCAAATGGAACATAAAGAAGAATGAGAAACCAATTCCTTTTGGAATAAGACTTGATTGCAATCAATGGTCAAAAGAACCAAAGAAAGAGAGAAACCAAATTCTTAACGATTACTACTTGATTCTATTCACGTACAAAAGAATTATAAAAAGGAATGAGAAACCAATTCCATTTGGAATAAGACTTGATTCCAATCATTGGCCAAAAGAACTTAAAGAAGAAAGATAAGCCAATTGCTTAAGGATAAAGACTTAATTTCAATCAATTGCAAATGGAACATAAAGAAGAATGAGAAACCAATTCCTTTTGGAATAAGACTTGATTCCAATCAATGGTCAAAAGAACCAAAAGAAGAAAGAGAAACCAAATTCTTAACGATTAATACTTGATTCTATTCATGTACAAAAGGATCATAGAAGAGAATGAGTAACCAATTCCATTTGGAATAAGACTTGATTCCAATCAATGTCCAAAAGAACTTAAAGAAGAATGTGAAGCCAATTGCTTAAGGATAAAGACTTAATTCCAATCAATTGCAAATGGAACATGAAGAAGAATGAGAAACCAATTCCTTTTGGAATATGACTTGATTCCAATCAATGGTCAAAAGAACCAAAAGAAGAAAGAGAAACCAAATTCTTAACGATTAATACTTGATTCTATTCATGTACAAAAGGAACATAAAAGAGAATGAGAAACCAATTCCATTTGGAATAAGACTTGATTCCAATCATTGGCCAAAAGAAGTTAACAAAGAAAGAGAACCCGATTGCTTAAGGATAAAGACTTGATTCCAATCAAATGCAGAAGGAACATAACGGTCAATGAGAAACCAATTCCATTTGGAATAAGACTTGATTCCAATCAATGGCCAAAAGAACTTAAAGAAGAAAGACAAGCTAATTGCTTAAGGATAAAGACTTAATTCCAATCAATTGCAAATGGAACATAAAGAAGAATGAGAAACCAATTCCTTTTGGAATAAGACTTGATTCCAATCAATGGTCAAAAGAACCAAAAGAAGAAAGAGAAACCAAATTCTTAACGATTAATACTTGATTCTATTCATGTACAAATGGTTCATAAAAGAGAATGAGAAACCAATTCCATTTGGAATAAGACTTGATTCCAATCATTGGCCAAAAGAACTTAAAGAAGAAAGATAAGCCAATTGCTTAAGGATAAAGACTTAATTCCTATCAATTGCAAATGGAACATAAAGAAGAATGAGAAACCAATTCCTTTTGGAATAAGACTTGATTCCAATCAATGGTCAAAAGAACCAAAAGAAGAAAGAGAAACCAAATTCTTAACGATTAATACTTGATTCTATTCATGTATAAAAGGAACATAAAAGAGAATGAGAAACCAATTCCATTTGGAATAAGACTTGATTCCATCATTGGCCAAAAGAACTTAAAGAAGAAAGATAAGCCAATTGCTTAAGGATAAAGACTTAACTCCAATCAATTGCAAATGGAACATAAAGAAGAATGAGAAACCAATTCCTTTTGGAATAAGACTTGATTCCAATCAATGGTCAAAAGAACCAAAAGAAGAAAGAGAAACCAAATTCTTAACGATTAATACTTGATTCTATTCATGTACAAAAGGAACATAAAAGAGAATGAGAAACCAATTCCATTTGGAATAAGACTTGATTCCAATCATTGGCCAAAAGAACTTAAAGAAGAAAGAGAAGCCAATTGCTTAAGGATAAAGACTTAATTCCAATCAATTGCAAATGGAACATAAAGAAGAATGAGAAACCAATTCCTTTTGGAATAAGACTTGATTCCAATCAATGGTCAAAAGAACCAAAAGAAGAAAGAGAAATGATACGTGCTCCGGAGGACAAATTGGACATTCTAGCATAAGGGGCCAAGATGGAGATTTTACCATGCCAGTAGGACCAATCACACGAGCAAGAGCAAAGAGGTTAAGAGAAGACTTTGGGAACTTGGCTAAAGCAATTGTGGAAGAGATGTATCAAGAATGGGCCAAGGAGCCCAAGATGCCAACTCATACTAATGGACAACTCAAGATCTTGTTATTTGCTGCGAATTGGGCTTAGAAGCTTATTTTGGCCATATTGGGCCATTATCCTATTTTTGGCCTTGTTTAGTTAGTTTAAGTATTTAGGACATCTAAACTTTTAGTTATTTTATTTGGCCCATGTTTTATGTTTTATGTTTTATCCAACCCAATTCATATTATTTAGTATCAGAACACTTCTTATTGGGCTTGGACTTAGTTTAAGTGTCTAACCTAGTGTAAGAGGTTATAAATACCTCAAGGAATACATTGTTTAGCAGTTTTGATTAATT
This sequence comes from Pterocarpus macrocarpus, assembly GCA_031439585.1. Taxonomy (NCBI): domain Eukaryota; kingdom Viridiplantae; phylum Streptophyta; class Magnoliopsida; order Fabales; family Fabaceae; genus Pterocarpus; species Pterocarpus macrocarpus. Next base: position 39,343,841 of record CM062515.1, read on the forward strand.
GAAATTCTGTTTTGTTTTCTTTCAAGAAAACAGTTCCTTTGTGTGCAAGTGAGGTGAGTGATTTGCTTTGCTTGTTGCATCAAGAAATTGAGAGAATTCATCCTAAGGTAAGTTCCTTGTGATATTCAATCAATTTCTGTTCTATCTTTTCCCTGTTATCTACGTTTCCAAGGACAGGTTTCTTGGGGGTTTAGTAGGGAGGGTCTTTATTCTACATCTTGTTTTCTATCAAAGTGTGTGCTTGGGGTTTCTGGATCTTTATATCCACGGGGTTCCGCATCAAGAAACCAAATTCTTAACGATTAATACTTGATTCTATTCATGTACAAAAGGAACATAAAAGAGAATGAGAAACCAATTCCATTTGGAATAAGACTTGATTCCAATCATTGGCCAAAGAACAAAGAAAAGAAAAGCCAATTGCTTAAGGATAAAGACTTGATTCTATTCAAATGCAAAGGAACATAAAGAGTCAATGAGAAACCAATTCCATTTGGAATAAGACTTGATTCCAACCAATGGCCAAAAGAACTTAAGAAAGAAAGAGAAGCCAATTGCTTAAGGATAAAGACTTAATTCCAATCAATTGCAAATGGAACATAAAGAAGAATGAGAAACCAATTCCTTTTGGAATAAGACTTGATTCCAATCAATGGTCAAAAGAACCAAAGAAGAAAAGAGAAACCAAATTCTTAACGATTAATACTTGATTCTATTCATGTACAAAAGGATCATAAAGAGAATGAGAAACCAATTCCATTTGGAATAAGACTTGATTCAATCATTGGCCAAAAGAACTTAAAGAAGAAAGAGAAGCCAATTGCTTAAGGATAAAGACTTAATTCCAATCAATTGCAAATGGAACATAAAGAAGAATGAGAAACCAATTCCTTTTGGAATAAGACTTGATTCAATCAATGGTCAAAGAACCAAAGAAAGAAGAAGAAACCAAATTCTTAACGATTAATACTTGATTCTATTCATGTACAAAAGGAACATAAAGAGAATGAGAAACCAATTCCATTTGGAATAAGACTTGATTCAATCATTGGCCAAAAGAAGTTAACAAAAGAAGAAAAACCGATTGCTTAAGGATAAAGACTTGATTCCAATCAAATGCAAAAAACATAACGGTCAATGAGAAACCAATTCCATTTGGAATAAGACTTGATTCAATCAATTGCCAAAGAACTTAAAGAAGAAAGACAAGCTAATTGCTTAAGGATAAAGACTTAATTCCAATCAATTGCAAATGGAACATAAAGAAGAATGAGAAACCAATTCCTTTTGGAATAAGACTTGATTCAATCAATGGTCAAAAGAACCAAAAAGAAGAAAGAGAAACCAAATTCTTAACGATTAATACTTGATTCTATTCATGTACAAAAGGATCATAAAGAGAATGAGAAACCAATTCCATTTGGAATAAGACTTGATTCAATCATTGGCCAAAGAACTTAAAGAAGAAAGATAAGCCAATTGCTTAAGGATAAAGACTTAATTCCTATCAATTGCAAATGGAACATAAAGAAGAATGAGAAACCAATTCCTTTTGGAATAAGACTTAATTCAATCAATGGTCAAAGAACCAAAAGAAGAAAGAAACCAAATTCTTAACGATTAATACTTGATTCTATTCATGTACAAAAGGAACATAAAGAGAATGAGAAACCAATTCCATTTGGAATAAGACTTGATTCAATCATTGGCCAAAAGAACTTAAAGAAGAAAGAGAAAGCCAATTGCTTAAGGATAAAGACTTAAATTCCAATCAATTGCAAATGGAACATAAAGAAGAATGAGAAACCAATTCCTTTTGGAATAAGACTTGATTCAATCAATGGTCAAAAGAACCAAGAAGAAAGAAGAGAAACCAAATTCTTAACGATTAATACTTGATTCTATTCATGTACAAAGGAACATAAAGAGAATGAGAAACCAATTCCATTTGGAATAAGACTTGATTCTATTCAATAGCAAAAAGAACTTAAAGAATAAAGAGAAACCAATTCCTTAAGGATAAAGACTTAATTCCAATCAATTGCAAATGGAACATAAAGAAGAATGAGAAACCAATTCCTTTTGGAATAAGACTTGATTCAATCAATGGCCAAAAGAAGTTAACAAAGAAAGAGAAACCAAATGCTTAAGGATTAAGACTTGATTCTATTCAAATGCAAAAGGAACATAAAGAGAATGAGAAACCAATTCCATTTGGAATAAGACTTGATTCAATCAATGGCCAAAAAGAACTTAAAGAAGAAAGAAAGCCAATTGCTTAAGGATAAAGACTTAATTCCAATCAATTGCAAATGGAACATAAAGAAGAATGAGAAACCAATTCCTTTTGGAATAAGACTTGATTCAATCAATGGTCAAAGAACCAAAGAAGAAAGAGAAACCAAATTCTTAACGATTAATACTTGATTCTATTCATGTACAAAGGAACATAAAGAGAGAATGAGAAACCAATTCCTTTTGGAATAAGACTTGATTCAATCAATGGTCAAAAGAACCAAAAAGAAGAGAAAAAGCCAAATTCTTAACGATTAATACTTGATTCTATTCATGTACAAATGGAACATAAAAGAGAATGAGAAACCAGTTCCATTTGGAATAAGACTCGATTCCAATCATTGGCCAAAAAGAAGTTAACAAAGAAAAACCGATTGCTTAAGGATAAAGACTTGATTCCTAATCAAATGTACAAAGGAACATAAAGAGAATGAGAAACCAATTCCATTTGGAATAAGACTTGATTCAATCAATGGCCAAAGAACTTAAAGAAGAAAGACACGCTAATTGCTTAAGGATTAAGACTTAATTCCAATCAATTGCAAATGGAACATAAAGAAGAATGAGAATCCAATTCCTTTTGGAATAAGACTTGATTCCAATCAATGGTCAAAAGAAGCCAAAGAAGAAAGAGAAACCAAATTCTTAACGATTAATACTTGATTCTATTCATGTACAAAGGATCATAAAGAGAATGAGAAACCAATTCCATTTGGAATAAGACTTGATTCAATCATTGGCCAAAGAACTTAAAGAAGAAAGAGAAGCCAATTGCTTAAGGATAAAGACTTAATTCAATCAATTGCAAATGGAACATAAAGAAGAATGAGAAACCAATTCCTTTTGGAATAAGACTTGATTCAATCAATGGTCAAAAGAACCAAAGAAGAAAGAGAAACCAAATTCTTAACGATTAATACTTGATTCTATTCATGTACAAAAGGAACATAAAAGAGAATGAGAAACCAATTCCATTTGGAATAAGACTTGATTCAATCATTGGCCAAAAAGAACAAAGAAAAGAAAACCGATTGCTTAAGGATAAAGACTTGATTCCAATCAAATGCACAAGGAACATAACGGTCAATGAGAAACCAATTCATTAAGGATTAAGACTTGATTTCAATCAATGGCCAAAAGAACTTAAAGAAGAAAGACAAGCTAATTGCTTAAGGATAAAGACTTAATTCCAATCAATTGCAAATGGAACATAAAGAAGAATGAGAAACCAATTCCTTTTGGAATAAGACTTGATTCCAATCAATGGTCAAAAGAACCAAAAGAAGAAAGAGAAACCAAATTCTTAACGATTAATACTTGATTCTATTCATGCACCAAAGGATCATAAAAGAGAATAAGAAACCAATTCCTTTTGGAATAAGACTTGATTCCAATCAATGGCCAAAAGAACTTAAAGAAGAAAGATAAGCCAATTGCTTAAGGATAAAGACTTAATTCAATCAATTGCAAATGGAACATAAAGAAGAATGAGAAACCAATTCCTATTGGAATAAGTCTTGATATCAATCAATGGACAAAAGAAACAAAAGAAGAAGAAGAAACCAAATTCTTAAGGATTAATACTTGATTCTATTCATGTACAAAGGAACATAAAGAGAATGAGAAACCAATTCCATTTGGAATAAGACTTGATTCAATCATTGGCCAAAAGAACTTAAAGAAGAAAGAGAAAGCCAATTGCTTAAGGATAAAGACTTAATTCAATCAATTGCAAATGGAACATAAAGAAGAATGAGAAACCAATTCCTTTTGGAATAAGACTTGATTCAATCAATGGTCAAAGAACCAAAAGAAGAAGAGAAACCAAATTCTTAACGATTAATACTTGATTCTATTCATGTACAAAAGGAACATAAAAGAGAAAGAGAAAACAATTCCATTTGGAATAAGACTTGATTCAATCATTGGCCAAAGAACTTAACAAAGAAAGAAACCAATTGCTTAAGGATAAAGACTTAATTCCAATCAATTGCAAATGGAACATAAAGAAGAATGAGAAACCAATTCCTTTTGGATTAAGACTTGATTTCAATCAATGGCCAAAAAGAACAAGAAAGAGAAACCAAATGCTTAAGGATAAAGACTTGATTCTAATCAAATGCAAAAGGAACATAAAGAGAATGAGAAACCAATTCCATTTGGAATAAGACTTGATTCAATTCAATGGCTAAAAGAACTTAAATAAGAAAGAGAAGCCAATTGCTTAAGGATAAAGACTTAATTCCAATCAATTGCAAATGGAACATAAAGAAGAATGAGAAACCAATTCCTTTTGGAATAAGACTTGATTCAATCAATGGTCAAAAGAACCAAAGAAGAAAAGAGAAACCAAATTCTTAACGATTAATACTTGATTCTATTCATGTACAAAGGATCATAAAGAGAATGAGAAACCAATTCCATTTGGAATAAGACTTGATTCAATCATTGGCCAAAGAAACTAAAGAAGGAAAGATAATCCAATTGCTTAAGGATAAAGACTTAATTCCAATCAATTGCAAATGGAACATAAAGAAGAATGAGAAACCAAATTCCTTTTGGAATAAGACTTGATTCAATCAATGGTCAAAAGAACCAAAGAAGAAAGAGAGAAACCAAATTCTTAACGATTAATACTTGATTCTATTCATGTACAAAGGAACATAAAGAGAATGAGAAACCAATTCCATTTGGAATAAGACTTGATTCAATCAATGGTCAAAAAGAACCAAAGAAGAAAGAAACCAAATTCTTAACGATTAAGACTTGATTCTATTCATGTACAAAAGGAACATAAAGAGAATGAGAAACCAATTCCATTTGGAATAAGACTTGATTCAATCATTGGCCAAGAAGTTAACAAAGAAAGAAAAAACCAATTGCTTAAGGATAAAGTCTTGATTCCAATCAAATGCAAAAGGAACATAAAGAGTCAATGAGAAACCAATTCCATTTGGAATAAGACTTGATTCAATCAATGGCCAAAAGAGCTAAAAGAAAAAAGACAAGCCAATTGCTTAAGGATTAAGACTTAATTCCAATCAATTGCAAATGGAACATAAAGAAGAAGAAACCAATTCCTTTTGGAATAAGACTTGATTCAATCAATGGTCAAAAGAACCAAAGAAGAAAGAGAAACCAAATTCTTAACGATTAATACTTGATTCTATTCATGTACAAACGGATCATAATAGAGAATGAGAAACCAATTCCATTTGGAATAAGACTTGATTCCAATCATTGGCAAAAGAACTTAAAGAAGAAAGATAAGCCAATTGCTTAAGGATAAAGACTTAATTCCAATCAATTGCAAATGGAACATAAAGGAGAATGAGAAACCAATTCCTTTTGGAATAAGACTTGTTTCAATCAATGGTCAAAAGAACCAAAAGAAGAATGAGAAACCAAATTCTTAACGATTAATACTTGATTCTATTCATGTACAAAAGGATCATAAAAGAGAATGAGAAACCAATTCCATTTGGAATAAGACTTGATTCAATCATTGGCCAAAGAACTTAAAGAAGAGAGAGGCCAATTGCTTAAGGATAAAGACTTAATTCCAATCAATTGCAAATGGAACATGAAGAAGAATGAGAAACCAATTCCTTTTGGAATAAGACTTGATTCCAATCAATGGTCAAAAGAACCAAAAGACAAAGCGAAACCAAATTCTTAACGATTAATACTTGATTCTATTCATGTACAAAGGATCATAAAGAGAATGAGAAACCAATTCCATTTGGAATAATACTTGATTCCAATCATTGGCCAAAAGAACTTAAAGAAGAAAGAGAAGCCAATTGCTTAAGGATAAAGACTTAATTCCAATCAATTGCAAATGGAACATAAAGAAGAATGAGAAACCAATTCCTTTTGGAATAAGACTTGATTCAATCAATGGTCAAAAGAACCAAAAGAAGAAAGAGAAACCAAATTCTTAACGATTAATACTTTATTCTATTCATGTACAAAAGGAACATAAAGGAGAATGAGAAACCAATTCCATTTGGAATAAGACTTGATTCCAATCATTGGCCAAAAGAACTTAAAGAAGAAAGAGAACCCAATTGCTTAAGGATAAAGACTTAATTCCAATCAATTGCAAATGGAATATAAAGAAGAATGAGAAACCAATTCCTTTTGGAATAAGACTTGATTCAATCAATGGTCAAAAAGAACCAAAGAAGAAAGAGAAACCAAATTCTTAACGATTAATACTTGATTCTATTCATGTACAAAGGAACATAAAGAGAATGAGAAACCAATTCCATTTGGAATAAGACTTGATTCAATCATTGGCCAAAGAACTTAACAAAGAAGAAAAACCAATTGCTTAAGGATAAAGACTTGATTCCAATCAATTGCAAAAGGAACATCAAGGAGAATGAGAAACCAATACCTTTTGGAATTAGACTTGATTCAATCAATGGCCAAAAGAAGTTAACAAAGAAGAGAAACCAATTGCTTAAGGATAAAGACTTGATTCTATTCAAATGTACAAAGGAACATAAAGAGAATGAGAAACCAATTCCATTTGGAATAAGACTTGATTCAATCAATGGCCAAAGAACTTAAAGAAAGAGAAGCCAATTGCTTAAGGATAAAGACTTAATTCCAATCAATTGCAAATGGAACATAAAGAAGAATGAGAAACCAATTCCTTTTGGAATAAGACTTGATTCCAATCAATGGTCAAAAGAACCAAAAGAAGAAAAAGAAACCAAATTCTTAACGATTAATACTTGATTCTATTCATGTACAAAAGGATCATAAAAGAGAATGAGAAACCAATTCCATTTGGAATAAGACTTGATTCTAATCATTGGCCAAAAGAACTTAAAGAAGAAAGAAAAGCCAATTGCTTAAGGATAAAGACTTAATTCCAATCAATTGCAAATGGAACATAAAGAAGAATGAGAAACCAATTCCTTTTGGAATAAGACTTGATTCCAATCAATGGTCAAAAGAACCAAAAGAAGAAAGAGAAACCAAATTCTTAACGATTAATACTTGATTCTATTCATGTACAAAAGGAACATAAAAGAGAATGAGAAACCAATTCCATTTGGAATAAGACTTGATTTCAATCATTGGCCAAAAGAAGTTAACAAAAGAAGAGAAACCGATTGCTTAAGGATAAAGACTTGATTCCAATCAAATGCAAAGGAACATAAAGGTCAATGAGAAACCAATTCCATTTGGAATCAGACTTGAGTTCAATCAATGGCCAAAAGAACTTAAAGAAGAAAGGCAAGCTAATTGCTTAAGGATAAAGACTTAATTCCAATCAATTGCAAATGGAACATAAAGAAGAATGAGAAACCAATTCCTTTTGGAATAAGACTTGATTCCAATCAATGGTCAAAAGAACCAAAAGAAGAAAGAGAAACCAAATTCTTAACGATTAATACTTGATTCTATTCATGTACAAAAGGATCATAAAGGAGAATGAGAAACCAATTCCATTTGGAATAAGACTTGATTCCAATCATTGGCCAAAAGAACTTAAAGAAGAAGGATAAGCCAATTGCTTAAGGATAAAGACTTAATTCCAATCAATTGCAAATGGAACATAAAGAAGAATGAGAAACCAATTCCTTTTGGAATAAGACTTGATTCAATCAATGGTCAAAAGAACCAAAGAAGAAAGAAACCAAATTCTTAACGATTAATACTTGATTCTATTCATGTACAAAGGAACATAAAGAGAATGAGAAACCAATTCCATTTGGAATAAGACTTGATTCAATCATTGGCCAAAGAACTTAAAGAAGAAAGAGAAGCCAATTGCTTAAGGATAAAGACTTAATTCCAATCAATTGCAAATGGAACATAAAGAAGAATGAGAAACCAATTCCTTTTGGAATAAGACTTGATTTCAATCAATGGCCAAAAGAACCAAAAGAAGAAAGAGAAACCAAATTCTTAACGATTAATACTTGATTCTATTCATGTACAAAAGGAACATAAAAGAGAATGAGAAACCAATTCCATTTGGAATAAGACTTGATTCCAATCATTGGCCAAAAGAAGTTAACAAAGAAAGAGAAGCCAATTGCTTAAGGATAAAGACTTAATTCCAATCAATTGCAAATGGAACATAAAGAAGAATGAGAAACCAATTCCTTTTGGAATAAGACTTGATTCAATCAATGGCCAAAGAAGTTAACAAAGAAAGAAGAAACCAAATGCTTAAGGATAAAGACTTGATTCTAATCAAATGCAAAAAGGAACATAAAGAGAATGAGAAACCAATTCCATTTGGAATAAGACTTGATTCAATCATTGGCCAAAGAACTTAAAGAAGAAAGAGAAGCCAATTGCTTAAGGATAAAGACTTAATTCCAATCAATTGCAAATGGAACATAAAGAAGAATGAGAAACCAATTCCTTTTGGAATAAGACTTGATTCAATCAATGGTCAAAAGAACCAAAGAAGAAAGAAACCAAATTCTTAACGATTAATACTTGATTCTATTCATGTACAAAGGATCATAAAGAGAATGAGAAACCAATTCCATTTGGAATAAGACTTGATTCAATCATTGGCCAAAAGAACTTAAAGAAGAAAGAGAAGCCAATTGCTTAAGGATAAAGACTTAATTCCAATCAATTGCAAATGGAACATAAAGAAGAATGAGAAACCAATTCCTTTTGGAATAAGACTTGATTCCAATCAATGGTCAAAAGAACCAACAGAAGAAGAGAAACCAAATTCTTAACGATTAATACTTGATTCTATTCATGTACAAAGGAACATAAAAGAGAATGAGAAACCAATTCCATTTGGAATAAGACTTGATTCAATCATTGGCCAAAGAAGTTAAAAAAGAAAGAAAAGCCAATTGCTTAAGGATAAAGACTTAATTCCAATCAATTGCAAATGGAACATAAAGAAGAATGAGAAACCAATTCCTTTTGGAATAAGACTTGATTCCAATCATTGGCCAAAAGAAGTTAACAAAGAAAGAGAATCCGATTGCTTAAGGATAAAGACTTGATTCTATTCATGTACAAAAGGAACATAAAAGAATGAGAAACCAATTCCATTTGGAATAAGACTTGATTCAATCAATGGCCAAAGAACTTAAAGAAGAAAGAAAGCCAAGCCAATTGCTTAAGGATAAAGACTTCATTCCAATCAATTGCAAATGGAACATAAAGAAGAATGAGAAACCAATTCCTTTTGGAATAAGACTTGATTCAATCAATGGTCAAAGAACCAAAAGACGAAGAGAAACCAAATTCTTAACGATTAATACTTGATTCTATTCACGTACAAAAGGATCATAAAAGAGAATGAGAACCCAATTCCATTTGGAATAAGACTTGATTCAATCATTGGCCAAAGAACTTAAAGAAAGAAAGAAGCCAATTGCTTAAGGATAAAGACTTAATTCAATCAATTGCAAATGGAACATAAAGAAGAATGAGAAACCAATTCCTTTTGGAATAAGACTTGATTCAATCAATGGTCAAAAGAACCAAAGAAGAAAGAGAAACCAAATTCTTAACGATTAATACTTGATTCTATTCATGTACAAAGGAACATAAAGAGAATGAGAAACCAATTCCATTTGGAATAAGACTTGATTCAATCATTGGCCAAAAGAAGTTAACAAAGAAAGAAACCAATTGCTTAAGGATAAAGACTTGATTCCAATCAAATGCAAAGGAACATAACGGTCAATGAGAAACCAATTCCATTTGGAATAAGACTTGATTCAATCAATGGCCAAAGAACTTAAAGAAGAAGAAGACAAGCTAATTGCTTAAGGATAAAGACTTAATTCCAATCAATTGCAAATGGAACATAAAGAAGAATGAGAAACCAATTCCTTTTGGAATAAGACTTGATTCAATCAATGGTCAAAAGAACCAAGAAGAAAAGAAGAAACCAAATTCTTAACGATTAATACTTGATTCTATTCATGTACAAAGGATCATAAAAGAGAATGAGAAACCAATTCCATTTGGAATAAGACTTGATTCAATCATTGGCCAAAGAACTTAAAGAAGAAAGATAAGCCAATTGCTTAAGGATAAAGACTTAATTCCAATCAATTGCAAATGGAACATAAAGAAGAATGAGAAACCAATTCCTTTTGGAATAAGACTTGATTCAATCAATGGTCAAAAGAACCAAAGAAGAAAAGATAAACCAAATTCTTAACGATTAATACTTGATTCTATTCATGTACAAAAGGAACATAAAAGAATGAGAAACCAATTCCATTTGGAATAAGACTTGATTCAATCATTGGCCAAAGAACTTAAAGAAAAAGAAGCCAATTGCTTAAGGATAAAGACTTAATTCCAATCAATTGCAAATGGAACATAAAGAAGAATGAGAAACCAATTCCTTTTGGAATAAGACTTGCTTCCAATCAATCTCCAAAAGAACCCAAAGAAGAAAGAGAAACCAAATTCTTAACGATTAATACTTGATTCTATTCATGTACAAAAGGAACATAAAAGAGAATGAGAAACCAATTCCATTTGGAATAAGACTTGATTCAATCATTGGCCAAAGAACTTAACAAAGAAGAGAAGCCAATTGCTTAAGGATAAAGACTTAATTCCAATCAATTGCAAATGGAACATAAAGAAGAATGAGAAACCAATTCCTTTTGGAATAAGACTTGATTCAATCAATGGTCAAAGAACCAACAAAGAAAAGAAACCAAATTCTTAAGGATTAAGACTTGATTCTATTCAAATGCAAAAGGAACATAAAGAGAATGAGAAACCAATTCCATTTGGAATAAGACTTGATTCAATCATTGGCCAAAGGAACTTAAGGAAGAAGAAAAAGCCAATTGCTTAAGGATAAAGACTTAATTCCAATCAATTGCAAATGGAACATAAAGAAGAATGAGAAACCAATTCCTTTTGGAATAAGACTTGATTCAATCAATGGTCAAAAGAACCAAAGAAGAAAGAGAAACCAAATTCTTAACGATTAATACTTGATTCTATTCATGTACAAAGGAACATAAAGAGAATGAGAAACCAATTCCATTTGGAATAAGACTTGATTCAATCATTGGCCAAAAGAACTTAAAGAAGAAAGAAGCCAATTGCTTAAGGATAAAGACTTAATTCCAATCAATTGCAAATGGAACATAAAGAAGAATGAGAAACCAATTCCTTTTGGAATAAGACTTGATTCAATCAATGGTCAAAAGAACCAAAAGAAGAAAGAGAAACCAAATTCTTAACGATTAATACTTGATTCTATTCATGTACAAAAGGAACATAAAGAGAATGAGAAACCAATTCCATTTGGAATAAGACTTGATTCAATCATTGGCCAAAAGAACTTAAGAATAAAGAGAAACCAATTCCTTAAGGATTAAGACTTGCTTCCAATCAATTGCCAAATGAACATAACGGTCAATGAGAAACCAATTCCATTTGGAATAAGACTTGATTCCAATCAATGGCCAAAGGAACTTAAAGAAGAAAGACAAGCTAATTGCTTAAGGATAAAGACTTAATTCCAATCAATTGCAAATGGAACATAAAGAAGAATGAGAAACCAATTCCTTTTGGAATAAGACTTGATTCAATCAATGGTCAAAAAGAACCAAAGAAGAAAGAGAAACCAAATTCTTAACGATTAATACTTGATTCTATTCATGTACAAAGGATCATAAAGAGAATGAGAAACCAATTCCATTTGGAATAAGACTTGATTCAATCATTGGCCAAAAGAACTTAAAGAAGAAAGATAAGCCAATTGCTTAAGGATAAAGACTTAATTCCTATCAATTGCAAATGGAACATAAAGAAGAATGAGAAACCAATTCCTTTTGGAATAAGACTTGATTTCAATCAATGGCAAAAAGAACTAAAGAACAAAGACAAACCAAATTCTTAACGATTAATACTTGATTCTATTCATGTACAAAAGGAACATAAAGAGAATGAGAAACCAATTCCATTTGGAATAAGACTTGATTCAATCATTGGCCAAAGAACTTAAAGAAGAAGAGAAGCCAATTGCTTAAGGATAAAGACTTAATTCCAATCAATTGCAAATGGAACATAAAGAAGAATGAGAAACCAATTCCTTTTGGAATAAGACTTGATTCAATCAATGGTCAAAGAACCAAGAAGAAAAGAGAAACCAAATTCTTAACGATTAATACTTGATTCTATTCATGTACAAAGGATCATAAAAGAGAATGAGAAACCAATTCCATTTGGAATAAGACTTGATTCAATCATTGGCCAAAAGAACTTAAAGAACAAAGAGAAGCCAATTGCTTAAGGATAAAGACTTAATTCCAATCAATTGCAAATGGAACATAAAGAAGAATGAGAAACCAATTCCTTTTGGAATAAGACTTGATTCAATCAATGGTCAAAAGAACCAAAGAAGAAAGAGAAACCAAATTCTTAACGATTAATACTTGATTCTATTCATGTACAAAGGAACATAAAGAGAATGAGAAACCAATTCCATTTGGAATAAGACTTGATTCAATCATTGGCCAAAAGAACTTAAAGAAGAAAGAAACCAATTGCTTAAGGATAAAGACTTGATTCAAATCAATTGCAAATGGAACATAAAGAAGAATGAGAAACCAATTCCTTTTGGAATAAGACTTGATTCAATCAATGGCCAAAAGAAGTTAAGAAGAAGAAACCAAATGCTTAAGGATTAATACTTGATTCTATTCATGTACAAAGGAACATAAAGAGTCAATGAGAAACCAATTCCATTTGGAATAAGACTTGATTCAATCAATGGCCAATGAACTTAAAGAAGAAAGGCAAGCTAATTGCTTAAGGATAAAGACTTAATTCCAATCAATTGCAAATGGAACATAAAGAAGAATGAGAAACCAATTCCTTTTGGAATAAGACTTGATTCCAATCAATGGTCAAAAGAACCAAAAGAAGAAAGAGAAACCAAATTCTTAACGATTAATACTTGATTCTATTCATGTACAAAGGATCATAAAAGAGAATGAGAAACCAATTCCATTTGGAATAAGACTTGATTCAATCATTGGCCAAATGAACTTAAAGAACAAAGATAAGCCAATTGCTTAAGGATAAAGACTTAATTTCAATCAATTGCAAATGGAACATAAAGAAGAATGAGAAACCAATTCCTTTTGGAATAAGACTTGATTCCAATCAATGGTCAAAAGAACCAAAAGAAGAAAGAGAAACCAAATTCTTAACGATTAATACTTGATTCTATTCATGTACAAAGGAACATAAAGAGAATGAGAAACCAATTCCTTTTGGAATAAGACTTGATTCAATCAATGGTCAAAGAACCAAAGAAGAAAAAGAAACCAAATTCTTAACGATTAATACTTGATTCTATTCATGTACAAAAGAAACATAAAGAAGAATGAGAAACAAATTCCTTTTGGAATAAGACTTGATTCAATCATTGGCCAAAAAAAGTTAACAAAGAAAAAAAAGCCGATTGCTTAAGGATAAAGACTTGATTCCTAATCAAATGCAAAAGGAACATAATGGTCAATGAGAAACCAATTCCATTTGGAATAAGACTTGATTCCAATCAATGGCCAAAAGAACTTAAAGAAGAAAGAGAAGCCAATTGCTTAAGGATAAAGACTTAATTCCAATCAATTGCAAATGGAACATAAAGAAGAATGAGAAACCAATTCCTTTTGGAATAAGACTTGATTCCAATCAATGGTCAAAAGAACCAAAAGAAGAAGAAGAAACCAAATTCTTAACGATTAATACTTGATTCTATTCATGTACAAAAGGATCATAAAAGAGAATGAGAAACCAATTCCATTTGGAATAAGACTTGATTCCAATCATTGGCCAAAAGAACTTAAAGAAGAAAGATAAGCCAATTGCTTAAGGATAAAGACTTAATTCCAATCAATTGCAAATGGAACATAAAGAAGAATGAGAAACCAATTCCTTTTGGAATAAGACTTGATTCAATCAATGGTCAAAGAACCAAAGAAGAGAAGAAGAAAACCAAATTCTTAACGATTAATACTTGATTCTATTCATGTACAAAGGATCATAAAAAGAGAATGAAACCAATTCCATTTGGAATAAGACTTGATTCAATAATTGGCCAAAAGAACTTAAAGAAGAAAGAGAAGCCAATTGCTTAAGGATAAAGACTTAATTCCAATCAATTGCAAATGGAACATAAAGAAGAATGAGAAACCAATTCCTTTTGGAATAAGACTTGATTCAATCAATGGTCAAAAGAACCAAAGAAGAAAGAGAAACCAAATTCTTAACGATTAATACTTGATTCTATTCATGTACAAAGGAACATAAAGAGAATGAGAAACCAATTCCATTTGGAATAAGACTTGATTCAATCATTGGCCAAAGAACTTTAAGAAGAAAGAAAGCCAATTGCTTAAGGATAAAGACTTAATTCCAATCAATTGCAAATGGAACATAAAGAAGAATGAGAAACCAATTCCTTTTGGAATAAGACTTGATTCAATCAATGGTCAAAAAAGAACTTAAGAAAAGAGAAACCAATTGCTTAAGGATTAAATACTTGATTCTATTCAATGGCAAAAGGAACATAAAGAGAATGAGAAACCAATTCCTTTTGGAATAAGACTTGATTCCAATCAATGGTCAAAAGAACCAAAAGAAGAAAGAGAAACCAAATTCTTAACGATTAATACTTGATTCTATTCATGTACAAAAGGAACATAAAAGAGAATGAGAAACCAATTCCATTTGGAATAAGACTTGAGTTCAATCAATGGCCAAAAGAACTTAAAGGACAAAAGGAAGCTAATTGCTTAAGGATAAAGACTTAATTCTAATCAATTGCAAATGGAACATAAAGAAGAATGAGAAACCAATTCCTTTTGGAATAAGACTTGATTCCAATCAATGGTCAAAAGAACTTAAAGAAGAAGGAGAAACCAAATTCTTAAGGATTAATACTTGATTCTATTCATGTACAAAAGGAACATAAAGAGAATGAGAAACCAATTCCATTTGGAATAAGACTTGATTCAATCATTGGCCAAAAGAACTTAACAAAGAAAAGAGAAACCAATTGCTTAAGGATAAAGACTTGATTCCAATCAATTGCAAATGGAACATAAAGAAGAATGAGAAACCAATTCCATTTGGAATAAGACTTGATTCAATCAATGGCCAAAGAACTTAAGAAGAAAGAGAATCCAATTGCTTAAGGATAAATACTTCATTCCAATCAATTGCAAATGGAACATAAAGAAGAATGAGAAACCAATTCCTTTTGGAATAAGACTTGATTCACTCATTGGCAAAAAGAACCAAAAGAAGAAAGAGAAACCAAATTCTTAACGATTAATACTTGATTCTATTCCTGTACAAAAGAACTTAAAGAAGAATGAGAAACCAATTCCTTATGGAATAAGACTTGATTCAATCAATGGCCAAAGAACTTAAAAAGAAGAAGAAGAAGCCAATTGCTTAAGGATGAAGACTTGCATTCAATCAATTGCAAATGGAACATAAAGAAGAATGAGAAACCAATTCCTTTTGGAATAAGACTTGATTCAATCAATGGCCAAAAGAACCAAAGAAGAAAGAGAAACCAATTGCTTAAGGATAAAGACTTGATTCTATTCAATTGCAAATGGAACATAAAGAAGAATGAGAAACCAATTCCATTTGGAATAAGACTTGATTCAATCAATGGTCAAAAGAACTTAAAGAAGAAAGAGAAACCAAATTCTTAAGGATTAAGACTTGATTCTATCAATGTACAAATGGAACATAAAGAAGAATGAGAAACCAATTCCTTTTGGAATAAGACTTGATTCAATCAATGGCCAAAAGAACTTAAAGAAGAAAGAGAAAGCCAAATGCTTAAGGATAAAGACTTGATTCTAATCAATTGTACAAATGGAACATAAAGAGAGAATGAGAAACCAATTCCATTTGGAATAAGACTTGATTCAATCAATGGTCAAAGAAGAAAAAGAAGAAGAGAAACCAATTTCTTAAGGATTAAGACTTGATTCTATTCAATTGCAAAAGGAACATAAAGAAGAATGAGAAACCAATTCCTTTTGGAATAAGACTTGATTCAATCAATGGCCAAAAGAACCAAAGAAGAAAGAGAAACCAATTGCTTAAGGATTAAGACTTGATTCTATCAATGTACAAAAGGAACATAAAGAGAATGAGAAACCAATTCCATTTGGAATAAGACTTGATTCAATCATTGGCCAAAGAACTTAAAAAGAAAGAAAAAGCCAATTGCTTAAGGATAGAGACTTGATTCCAATCAATTGCAAATGGAACATAAAGGAGAATGTGAAACCAATTCCATTTGGAATAAGACTTGATTCAATCAATGGCCAAAAGAACTTAAAGAAGAAAGAGAAACCAATTGCTTAAGGATTAAGACTTGATTCTATTCATGTACAAAAGGAACATAAAGAAGAATGAGAAACCAATTCCTTTTGGAATAAGACTTGATTCAATCAATGGCCAAAAGAACCAAAAAGAAGAAAGAGAAACCAATTGCTTAAGGATTAAGACTTGATTCTATTCAATTGCAAAAGGAACATAAAGAGAATGAGAAACCAATTCCATTTGGAATAAGACTTGATTCAATCAATGGCCAAAAGAACTTAAAGAAAGAAGAAAAGAAGCCAAATTGCTTAAGGATAAAGACTTAATTCCTAATCAATTGCAAATGGAACATAAAGAAGAATGAGAAACCAATTCCTTTTGGAATAAGACTTGATTCAATCAATGGCCAAAAGAACCAAAGAAGAAGAGAAACCAAATTCTTAAGGATAAAGACTTGATTCTATTCAATTGCAAATGGAACATAAAGAAGAATGAGAAACCAATTCCATTTGGAATAAGACTTGATTCAATCAATGGCCAAAGAACTTAAAGAAGAAAGAGAAACCAATTGCTTAAGGATAAAGACTTAATTCTATCAATTGCAAATGGAACATAAAGAAGAATGAGAAACCAATTCCTTTTGGAATAAGACTTGATTCAATCAATGGTCAAAAGAACTTAAAGAAGAAGAGAAACCAAATTCTTAACGATTAATACTTGATTCTATTCATGCAAAAGGAACATAAAAGAGAATGAGAAACCAATTCCATTTGGAATAAGACTTGATTCAATCAATGGCCAAAAGAACTTAAAGAAGAAAGAAAGCCAATTGCTTAAGGATAAAGACTTAATTCCTAATCAATTGCAAATGGAACATAAAGAAGAATGAGAAACCAATTCCTTTTGGAATAAGACTTGATTCAATCAATGGTCAAAAGAACCAAAGAAGAAAGAAAGCCAATTTCTTAACGATTAATACTTGATTCTATTCATGTACAAATGGAACATAAAGAGAATGAGAAACCAATTCCATTTGGAATAAGACTTGATTCAATCATTGGCCAAAGAACTTAAAGAAGAAAGAAAAACAATTGCTTAAGGATAAAGACTTGATTCAATCATGCAAATGGAACATAAAGAGTCAATGAGAAACCAATTCCATTTGGAATAAGACTTGATTCAATCAATGGCCAAAAGAACTTAAAGAAAGAGAAGCCAATTGCTTAAGGATAAAGACTTAATTCCAATCAATTGCAAATGGAACATAAAGAAGAATGAGAAACCAATTCCTTTTGGAATAAGACTTGATTCAATCAATGGTCAAAGAACCAAAGAAGAAAGAGAAACCAAATTCTTAACGATTAATACTTGATTCTATTCATGTACAAAGGATCATAAAGAGAATGAGAAACCAATTCCATTTGGAATAAGACTTGATTCAATCATTGGCCAAAGAACTTAAAGAAGAAAGATAAGCCAATTGCTTAAGGATAAAGACTTAATTCCAATCAATTGCAAATGGAACATAAAGAAGAATGAGAAACCAATTCCTTTTGGAATAAGACTTGATTCAATCAATGGTAAAGAACCAAAGAAGAAAGAGAGAAACCAAATTCTTAACGATTAATACTTGATTCTATTCATGTACAAAGGAACATAAAGAGAATGAGAAACCAATTCCATTTGGAATAAGACTTGATTCAATCATTGGCCAAAGAACTTAAAGAAGAAAGAGAAGCCAATTGCTTAAGGATAAAGACTTAATTCCAATCAATTGCAAATGGAACATAAAGAAGAATGAGAAACCAATTCCTTTTGGAATAAGACTTGATTCCAATCAATGGTCAAAAGAACCAAAAGAAGAAAGAGAAACCAAATTCTTAACGATTAATACTTGATTCTATTCATGTACAAATGGAACATAAAAGAGAATGAGAATCCAATTCCATTTGGAATAAGACTTGATTCTAATCATTGGCCAAAAGAACTTAAAGAAGAAAGAGAAGCCAATTGCTTAAGGATAAAGACTTAATTCCAATCAATTGCAAATGGAACATAAAGAAGAATGAGAAACCAATTCCTTTTGGAATAAGACTTGATCCCAATCAATGGCCAAAAGAACCAAAAGAAGAAAATGAAACCAAATTCTTAACGATTAATACTTGATTCTATTCATGTACAAAAGGAACATAAAGAAGAATGAGAAAACAATTCCTTTTGGAATAAGACTTGATTCCAATCATTGGCCAAAAAGAACTTAAGACAAAGAAGAACCAATTAAGGATAAAGACTTGATTCAATCAATTACAAAGGAACATAAAGAAGAATGAGAAACCAATTCCTTTTGGAATAAGACTTGATTCAATCAATGGTCAAAGAACCAAAGAAGAAAGAGAAACCAAATTCTTAACGATTAATACTTGATTCTATTCATGCAAAAGGAACATAAAAAGAGAATGAGAAACCAATTCCATTTGGAATAAGACTTGATTCAATCATTGGCCAAAAGAACAAAGAAGAAAGAGAAACCAATTGCTTAAGGATAAAGACTTGATTCCTAATCAATTGCAAATGGAACATAAAAGAGAATGAGAAACCAATTCCATTTGGAATAAGACTTGATTCAATCAATGGCCAAAGAACTTAAAGAAGAAAGAGAAGCCAATTGCTTAAGGATAAAGACTTAATTCAATCAATTGCAAATGGAACATAAAGAAGAATGAGAAACCAATTCCTTTTGGAATAAGACTTGATTCAATCAATGGTCAAAAGAACCAAAAGAAGAAAAGAGAAACCAAATTCTTAACGATTAATACTTGATTCTATTCATGTACAAAGGAACATAAAGAGAATGAGAAACCAATTCCATTTGGAATAAGACTTGATTCAATCATTGGCCAAAAGAACTTAAAGAAGAAAGAGAAGCCAATTGCTTAAGGATAAAGACTTAATTCAATCAATTGCAAATGGAACATAAAGAAGAATGAGAAACCAATTCCTTTTGGAATAAGACTTGATTCAATCAATGGTCAAAGAACCAAAGAAGAAGAGAAACCAAATTCTTAACGATTAATACTTGATTCTATTCATGTACAAAAGGAACATAAAGAGAATGAGAAACCAATTCCATTTGGAATAAGACTTGATTCAATCATTGGCCAAAGAACTTAAAGAAAAAAAAGAAAGCCAATTGCTTAAGGATAAAGACTTGATTCCAATCAATTGCAAATGGAACATAAAGAAGAATGAGAAACCAATTCCTTTTGGAATAAGACTTGATTCAATCAATGGTCAAAAAGAACTTAAAGAAGAAAGAGAAGCAAATTCTTAAGGATAAAGACTTGATTCTATTCAATTGCAAATGGAACATAAAGAAGAATGAGAAACCAATTCCCTTTTGGAATAAGACTTGATTCAATCAATGGCCAAAGAACTTAACAAAGAAAGAGAAACCAAATTCTTAAGGATAAAGACTTGATTCTATTCAATTGCAAAAGGAACATAAAGAGAATGAGAAACCAATTCCATTTGGAATAAGACTTGATTCAATCAATGGCCAAAAGAACTTAAAGAAGAAAGAGAAGCCAATTGCTTAAGGATAAAGACTTAATTCCAATCAATTGCAAATGGAACATAAAGAAGAATGAGAAACCAATTCCTTTTGGAATAAGACTTGATTCAATCAATGGTCAAAGAACCAAAGAAGAAAGAGAAACCAAATTCTTAACGATTAATACTTGATTCTATTCATGTACAAAGGAACATAAAGAGAATGAGAACCCTATTCCATTTGGAATAAGACTTGATTCCAATCATTGGCCAAAAGAACTTAAAGAAGAAGAAGAAGCCAATTGCTTAAGGATAAAGACTTAATTCCAATCAATTGCAAATGGAACATAAAGAAGAATGAGAAACCAATTCCTTTTGGAATAAGACTTGATTCCAATCAATGGTCAAAAGAACCAAAGAAGAAAGAGAAACCAAATTCTTAAGGATAATACTTGATTCTATTCAATGTACAAATGGAACATAAAGAGAATTAGAAACCAATTCCTTTTGAATTGAGACTTGATTCCACTCAATGGCAAAAAGAACCAAAAGAAGAAAGAGAAACCAAATTCTTAACGATTAATACTTGATTCTATTCATGTACAAAAGGAACATAAAAGAGAATGAGAAACCAATTCCTTTGGGAATAAGACTTGATTCAATCATTGGCCAAAGAACTTAAAGAAGAAAGAGAAAGCCAATTGCTTAAGGATAAAGACTTAATTCCAATCAATTGCAAATGGAACATAAAGAAGAATGAGAAACCAATTCCTTTTGGAATAAGACTTGATTCAATCAATGGTCAAAAGAACCAAAAGAAGAAGAAACCAAATTCTTAACGATTAATACTTGATTCTATTCATGTACAAAGGAACATAAAGAGAATGAGAAACCAATTCCATTTGGAATAAGACTTGATTCAATCATTGGCCAAAAGAACTTAAAAAGAAGAAGAGAAGCGAATTGCGTAAGGATAAAGACATAATTTCAATCAATTGCAAATGGAACATAAAGAAGAATGAGAAACCAATTCCATTTGGAATAAGACTTGATTCAATCAATGGTCAAAAGAACCAAAGAAGAAAGAGAAGCCAATTGCTTAAGGATAAAGACTTGATTCTATTCAATTGCAAAAGGAACATAAAGAGAATGAGAAACCAATTCCTTTTGGAATAAGACTTGATTCAATCAATGGTCAAAAGAACCAAAGAAGAAAAAAGAAACCAAATTCTTAACGATTAATACTTGATTCTATTCATGTACAAATGGAACATAAAGAGAATGAGAAACCAATTCCATTTGGAATAAGACTTGATTCAATCAATGGCCAAAAGAACTTAAAGAAGAAAGAGAAAGCAATTGCTTAAGGATAAAGACTTGATTCAATCAAATGCAAAAGGAACATAATCGAGAATGAGAAACCAATTCCATTTGGAATAAGACTTGATTCAAATCAATGGCCAAAAGAACTTAAAGAACAAAGAGAAACCAATTGCTTAAGGATAAAGACTTAATTCCAATCAATTGCAAATGGAACATGAAGAAGAATGACGAACCAATTCCTTTTGGTATAAGACTTGATTCAATCAATGGTCAAAGAACCAAAGAAAAAGAAACCAAATTCTTAACGATTAATACTTGATTCTATTCATGTACAAAAGGAACATAAAAGAGAATGAGAAACCAATTCCATTTGGAATAAGACTTGATTCAATCATTGGCCAAAGAACTTAAAGAAGAAAGAGAAACCAAATTGCTTAAGGATAAAGACTTGATTCCTAATCAATGTGCAAAAGGAACATAAAGAAGAATGAGAAACCAATTCCATTTGGAATAAGACTTGATTCAATCAATGGCCAAAGAACTTAAAGAAGAAAGAGAAGCCAATTGCTTAAGGATAAAGACTTAATTCCAATCAATTGCAAATGGAACATAAAGAAGAATGAGAAACCAATTCCTTTTGGAATAAGACTTGATTCAATCAATGGTCAAAAGAACCAAAGAAGAAAAGAGAAACCAAATTCTTAACGATTAATACTTGATTCTATTCATGTACAAAGGAACATAAAGAGAATGAGAAACCAATTCCATTTGGAATAAGACTTGATTCAATCATTGGCCAAAAAGAACTTAAAGAAGAAAGAGAAGCCAATTGCTTAAGGATAAAGACTTAATTCCAATCAATTGCAAATGGAACATAAAGAAGAATGAGAAACCAATTCCTTTTGGAATAAGACTTGATTTCAATCAATGGTCAAAAGAACCAAAAGAAGAAAAAGAAACCAAATTCTTAACGATTAATACTTGATTCTATTCATGTACAAAAGGAACATAAAAGAGAATGAGAAACCAATTCCATTTGGAATAAGACTTGATTCCAATTATTGGCCAAAAGAACTTAAAGAAGAATGAGAAGCCAATTGCTTAAGGATAAAGACTTGATTCCAATCAATTGCAAATGGAACATAAAGAAGAATGAGAAACCAATTCCTTTTGGAATAAGACTTGATTCCAATCAATGGTCAAAAGAACCAAAAGAAGAAGAGGAAACCGAATTCTTTACGATTAATACTTGATTCTATTCATGTACAAAGGAACATAAAGAGAATGAGAAACCAATTCCATTTGGAATAAGACTTGATTCAATCATTGGCCAAAAGAACTTAAAGAAGAAAGAGAAGCCAATTGCTTAAGGATAAAGACTTAATTCCAATCAATTGCAAATGGAACATAAAGAAGAATGAGAAACCAATTCCTTTTGGAATAAGACTTGATTCAATCAATGGTCAAAAGAACCAAAAAGAAGAAAGAGAAACCAAATTCTTAACGATTAATACTTCATTCAATTCATGTACAAAAGGAACATAAAGAGAATGAGAAACCAATTCCATTTGGAATAAGACTTGATTCAATCAATGGCCAAAAGAACTTAAAGAACAAAGAGAAGCCAATTGCTTAAGGATAAAGACTTAATTCCAATCAATTGCAAATGGAACATAAAGAAGAATGAGAAACCAATTCCTTTTGGAATAAGACTTGATTCCAATCAATGGTCAAAGAACCAAAGAAGAAAGAGAAACCAAATTCTTAACGATTAATACTTGATTCTATTCATGTACAAAAGGAACATAAAAGAGAATGAGAAACCAATTCCATTTGGAATAAGACTTGATTCCAATCATTGGCCAAAAGAAGTTAACAAAGAAGGGGAAGCCAATTGCTTAAGGATAAAGACTTGATTCCAATCAATTGCAAATGGAACATAAAGGAGAATGAGAAACCAATTCCTTTTGGAATAAGACTTGATTCCAATCAATGGCCAAAAGAACTTAAAGAACAAAGAAAAGCCAATTGCTTAAGGATAAAGACTTAATTCCAATCAATTGCAAATGGAACATAAAGAAGAATGAGAAACCAATTCCTTTTGGAATAAGACTTGATTCAATCAATGGTCAAAGAACCAAGAAGAAGAAAGAGAAACCAAATTCTTAACGATTAATACTTGATTCTATTCATGTACAAAGGAACATAAAGAGAATGAGAAACCAATTCCATTTGGAATAAGACTTGATTCAATCATTGGCCAAAGAACTGAAAGAAGAAAGAGAAGCCAATTGCTTAAGGATAAAGACTTAATTCCAATCAATTGCAAATGGAACATAAAGAAGAATGAGAAACCAATTCCTTTTGGAATAAGACTTGTTTCAATCAATGGTCAAAAGAACCAAGAAGAAAGAAGAAACCAAATTCTTAACGATTAATACTTGATTCTATTCATGTACAAAAGGAACATAAAGAGAATGAGAAACCAATTCCATTTGGAATAAGACTTGATTCAATCATTGGCCAAAGAAGAACTTAAAGAAAGAAAGAAACCAATTGCTTAAGGATAAAGACTTGATTCAATCAATTGCAAATGGAACATAAAGAAGAATGAGAAACCAATTCCATTTGGAATAAGACTTGATTCAATCAATGGTCAAAGAACTTAAAGAAGAAGAGAAACCAAATTCTTAAGGATAAAGACTTGATTCTATTCAATTGCAAATGGAACATAAAGAGAATGAGAAACCAATTCCATTTGGAATAAGACTTGATTCCAATCAATGGCCAAAAGAACTTAAAGAAGAAAGAGAAGCCAATTGCTTAAGGATTAATACTTGATTCTATTCATGTACAAAAGGAACATAAAGGAGAATAAGAAACTAATTCCTTTTGGAATAAGACTTGATTCAATCAATGCCCAAAAGAACTTAAAGAACAAGGACAAGCCAATTGCTTAAGGATAAAGACTTAATTCCAATCAATTGCAAATGGAACATAAAGAAGAATGAGAAACCAATTCCTTTTGGAATAAGACTTGATTCAATCAATGGTCAAAAGAACCAAAGAAGAAGAGAAACCAAATTCTTAACGATTAATACTTGATTCTATTCATGTACAAAGGAACATAAAGAGAATGAGAAACCAATTCCATTTGGAATAAGACTTGATTCAATCATTGGCCAAAGAACTTAAAGAAGAAAGAGAAGCCAATTGCTTAAGGATAAAGACTTAATTCAATCAATTGCAAATGGAACATAAAGAAGAATGAGAAACCAATTCCTTTTGGAATAAGACTTGATTCAATCAATGGTCAAAGAACCAAAGAAGAAAGAGAAACCAAATTCTTAACGATTAATACTTGATTCTATTCATGTACAAAAGGAACATTAAAGAGAATGAGAAACCAATTCCATTTGGAATAAGACTTGATTCCAATCATTGGCCAAAAGAACTTAAAGAAGAAAGAGAAGCCAATTGCTTAAGGATAAAGACTTAATTCCAATCAATTGCAAATGGAACATAAAGAAGAATGAGAAACCAATTCCTTTTGGAATAAGACTTGATTCCAACCAATGGTCAAAAGAACCAAAAGAAGAATAGGAAACCAAATTCTTAACGATTAATACTTGATTCTATTCATGTACAAAAGAACATAAAAGAGAATGAGAAACCAATTCCATTTGGAATAAGACTTGATTCAATCATTGGCCAAAAGAACTTAAAGAAGAAGAAGAATCCAATTGCTTAAGGATAAAGACTTAATTCCAATCAATTGCAAATGGAACATAAAGAAGAATGAGAAACCAATTCCATTTGGAATAAGACTTGATTCCAATCAATGGTCAAAAGAACTTAAAACACCAAGAGAAACCAAATTCTTAACTATTAATACTTGATTCTATTCATGTACAAAAGGAACATAAAGAGAATGAGAAACCAATTCCTTTTGGAATAAGACTTGATTCAATCAATGGTCAAAGAACCAAAGAAGAAAGAGAAACCAAATTCTTAACGATTAATACTTGATTCTATTCATGTACAAAAGGAACATAAAGAGAATGAGAAACCAATTCCATTTGGAATAAGACTTGATTCAATCAATGGCCAAAGAAGTTAACAAAGAAAGAGAAACCAAATTGCTTAAGGATAAAGACTTGATTCCAATCAAATGCAAAAGGAACATAAAGAGAATGAGAAACCAATTCCATTTGGAATAAGACTTGATTCAATCAATACCCAAAAGAACTTAAAGAAGAATGAGAAAGCAATTGCTTAAGGATAAAGACTTAATTCCAATCAATTGCAAATGGAACATAAAGAAGAATGAGAAACCAATTCCTTTTGGAATAAGACATGATTCAATCAATGGTCAAAAGAACCAAAGAAGAAAAGAGAAACCAAATTCTTAACGATTAATACTTGATTCTATTCATGTACAAAGGAACATAAAGAGAATGAGAAACCAATTCCATTTGGAATAAGACTTGATTCAATCATTGGCCAAAAGAACTTAAAGAAGAAAGAGAAGCCAATTGCTTAAGGATAAAGACTTAATTCAATCAATTGCAAATGGAACATAAAGAAGAATGAGAAACCAATTCCTTTTGGAATAAGACTTGATTCAATCAATGGTCAAAAGAAAAAGAACAAGAAGAAAGAAACCAATTTCTTAACGATTAATACTTGATTCTATTCATGTAAAAGGAACATAAAGAGAATGAGAAACCAATTCCATTTGGAATATGACTTGCTTTCAATCAATGGCCAAAAGAACTTAAAGAAGAAAGAGAAGCCAATTGCTTAAGGATAAAGACTTGATTCCAATCAATTGCAAATGGAACATAAAGGAGAATGAGAAACCAATTCCTTTTGGAGTAAGACTTGATTCCAATCAATGGTCAAAAGAACAAAGAAGAAGAGAAACCAAATTCTTAACGATTAATACTTGATTCTATTCATGTACAAAAGGAACATAAAAAGAGAATGAGAAACCAATTCCATTTGGAATAAGACTTGATTCCAATTATTGGCCAAAAGAACTTAAAGAAGAAAGAGAAGCCAATTGCTTAAGGATAAAGACTTAATTCCAATCAATTGTAAATGGAACATAAAGGAGAATGAGAAACCAATTCCTTTTGGAATAAGACTTGATTCCAATCAATGGTCAAAAGAACCAAAGAAGAAGAAACCAAATTCTTAACGATTAATACTTGATTCTATTCATGTACAAAAGGATCATAAAAGAGAATGAGAAACCAATTCCATTTGGAATAAGACTTGATTCCAATCATTGGCCAAAAGAACTTAAAGAAGAAAGAGAAGCCAATTGCTTAAGGATAAAGACTTAATTCCAATCAATTGCAAATGGAACATAAAGAAGAATGAGAAACCAATTCCTTTTGGAATAAGACTTGATTCAATCAATGGTCAAAGAACCAAAGAAGAAGAGAAACCAAATTCTTAACGATTAATACTTGATTCTATTCATGTACAAAGGAACATAAAGAGAATGAGATACCAATTCCATTTGGAATAAGACTTGATTCCAATCATTGGCCAAAAGAACTTAAAGAAGAAGAGAAGCCAATTGCTTAAGGATAAAGACTTAATTCCAATCAATTGCAAATGGAACATAAAGAAGAATGAGAAACCAATTCCTTTTGGAATAAGACTTGATTCCAATCAATGGTCAAAAGAACCAAAAGAAGAAAAAGAAACCAAATTCTTAACGATTAATACTTGATTCTATTCATGTACAAAAGAACATAAAGAGAATGAGAAACCAATTCCATTTGGAATAAGACTTGATTCAATCATTGGCCAAAAAGAACAAAGAAAGAAAAACCAATTGCTTAAGGATGGAGACTTGATTCCAATCAATTGCAAATGGAACATAAAGAAGAATGAGAAACCAATTCCATTTGGAATAAGACTTAATTCCAATCATAGGCCAAAAGAACTTAAAGAAGAAAAAGCTAATTGCTTAAGGATAAAGACTTAATTCTAATCAATTGCAAATGGAACATAAAGAAGAATGAGAAACCAATTCCTTTTGGAATAAGACTTGATTCCAATCATTGGCCAAAAGAACTTAAAGAAGAAAGAGAAGCCAATTGCTTAAGGATTAAGACTTACTTTCAATCAATAGCAAATGGAACATAAAGAAGAATGAGAAACCAATTCCTTTTGGAATGAGACTTGATTCAATCAATGGTCAATGGAACCAACAGAAGAAAGAGAAACCAAATTCTTAACGATTAATACTTGATTCTATTCATGTACAAAAGGATCATAAAAGAGAATGAGAAACCAATTCCATTTGGAATAAGACTTGATTCCAATCATTGGCCAAAAGAACTTAAAGAAGAAAGAGAAGCCAATTGCTTAAGGATAAAGACTTAATTCCAATCAATTGCAAATGGAACATAAAGAAGAATGAGAAACCAATTCCTTTTGGAATAAGACTTGATTCAATCAATATCCAAAAGAACCAAAAGAAGAAAGAGAAACCAAATTCTTAACGATTAATACTTGATTCTATTCATGTACAAAAGGATCATAAAAGAGAATGAGAAACCAATTCCATTTGGAATAAGACTTGATTCAATCATTGGCCAAAAAGAACTTAAAGAAGAAAGAAAAGCCAATTGCTTAAGGATAAAGACTTAATTCCAATCAATTGCAAATGGAACATAAAGAAGAATGAGAAACCAATTCCTTTTGGAATAAGACTTGATTCCAATCATTGGCCAAAAGAACTTAAAGAAGAAAAAGAAACCAAATTCTTAACGATTAATACTTGATTCTATTCATGTACAAAAGGAACATAAAAGAGAATGAGAAACCAATTCCATTTGGAATAAGACTTGATTCCAATCATTGGCCAAAAGAACTTAAAGGACAAAGAGAAACCAATTGCTTAAGGATAAAGACTTAATTCCAATCAATTGCAAATGGAACATAAAGAAGAATGAGAAACCAATTCCTTTTGGAATAAGACTTGATTCCAATCAATGGTCAAAAGAACCAAAAGAAGAAAGAGAAACCAAATTCTTAACGATTAATACTTGATTCTATTCATGTACAAAAGGAACATAACAGAGTATGAGAAACCAATTCCTTTTGTAATAAGACTTGATTCAATCAATGGTCAAAAGAACCAAAGAAAGAAACCAAATTTCTTAAGGATTAATACTTGATTCTATTCATGTACAAATGGAACATAAAGAGAATGAGAAACCAATTCCATTTGGAATAAGACTTGATTCAATCAATGGTCCAAAAAAGTTAAAGAAGAAAGAGAAACCAATTGCTTAAGGATAAAGACTTGATTCTAATCAAATGTACAAAGGAACATAAAGGTCAATGAGAAACCAATTCCATTTGGAATAAGACTTGATTCAATCAATGGCCAAAGAACTTAAGGAAGAATGGAAAGCCAATTGCTTAAGGATTAAGACTTCATTCCAATCAATTGCAAATGGAACATAAAGAAGAATGAGAAACCAATTCCTTTTGGAATAAGACTTGATTCAATCAATGGTCAAAGAACCAAAGAAGAAAGAGAAACCAAATTCTTAACGATTAATACTTGATTCTATTCATGTACAAAGGAACATAAAAGAGAATGAGAAACCAATTCCATTTGGAATAAGACTTGATTCCAATCATTGGCCAAAAGAACTTAAAGAAGAAAGAGAAGCCAATTGCTTAAGGATAAAGACTTAATTCCAATCAATTGCAAATGGAACATAAAGAAGAATGAGAAACCAATTCCTTTTGGAATAAGACTTGATTCCAATCAATGGTCAAAAGAACCAAAAGAAGAAAGAGAAACCAAATTCTTAACGATTAATACTTGATTCTATTCATGTACAAAAGGAACATAAAGAGAATGAGAAACCAATTCCATTTGGAATAAGACTTGGTTCCAATCATTGGCCAAAAGAACTTAATGTAAAAAGAGAAGCCAATTGCTTAAGGATAAAGACTTAATTCCAATCAATTGCAAATGGAACATAAAGAAGAATGAGAAACCAATTCCATTTGGAATAAGACTTGATTCCAATCATTGGCCAAAAGAACTTAAAGAAGAAAAAGAAACCAAATTCTTAACGATTAATACTTGATTCTATTCATGTACAAAAGGATCATAAAAGAGAATGAGAAACCAATTCCATTTGGAATAAGACTTGATTCAATCATTGGCCAAAGAACTTAAAGAAGAAAGATAAGCCAATTGCTTAAGGATAAAGACTTAATTCCTATCAATTGCAAATGGAACATAAAGAAGAATGAGAAACCAATTCCTTTTGGAATAAGACTTGATTCCAATCAATGGTCAAAAGAACCAAAAGAAGAAAGAGAAACCAAATTCTTAACGATTAATACTTGATTCTATTCATGTACAAAAGGATCATAAAAGAGAATGAGAAACCAATTCCATTTGGAATAAGACTTGATTCCAATCATTGGCCAAAGAACTTAAAGAAGAAAGAGAAGCCAATTGCTTAAGGATAAAGACTTAATTCCAATCAATTGCAAATGGAACATAAAGAAGAATGAGAAACCAATTCCTTTTGGAATAAGACTTGATTCCAATCAATGGTCAAAAGAACCAAAGAAGAAGAGAAACCAAATTCTTAACGATTAATACTTGATTCTATTCATGTACAAAAGAACATAAAAGAGAATGAGAAACCAATTCCATTTGGAATAAGACTTGATTCCAATCATTGGCCAAAAAAAGTTAACAAAGAAAGAAAATCCGATTGCTTAAGGATAAAGACTTGATTCCAATCAAATGCACAAGGAACATAACGGTGAATGAGAAACCAATTCCATTTGGAATAAGACTTGATTCCAATCATTGGCCAAAAGAACTTAAAGAAGAAAGAGAAGCCAATTGCTTAAGGATAAAGACTTAATTCCAATCAATTGCAAATGGAACATAAAGAAGAATGAGAAACCAATTCCTTTTGGAATAAGACTTGATTCAATCAATGGTCAAAAGAACCAAAAAGAAGAAAGAGAAACCAAATTCTTAACGATTAATACTTGATTCTATTCATGTGCAAAAGGAACATAAAAGAGAATGAGAAACCAATTCCATTTGGAATAAGACTTGATTCCAATCATTGGCCAAAAGAACTTAAAGAAGAAAGATAAGCCAATTGCTTAAGGATAAAGACTTAATTCCTATCAATTGCAAATGGAACATAAAGAAGAATGAGAAACCAATTCCCTTTGGAATAAGACTTGATTCCAATCAATGGTTAAAGAAACCAAAAGAAGTAAGAGAATCCAATTTCTTAACGATTAATACTTGATTCTAATCATGTACAAAAGGAACATAAAAGAGAATGAGAACCCAATTCCATTTGGAATAAGACTTGATTCCAATCATTGGCCAAAAGAACTTAAAGAACAAAGAGAAGCCAATTGCTTAAGGATAAAGACTTAATTCCAATCAATTGCAAATGGAACATAAAGAAGAATGAGAAACCAATTCCTTTTGGAATAAGACTTGATTCCAATCAATGGTCAAAAGAACCAAAAGAAGAAGGAGAAACCAAATTCTTAACGATTAATACTTGATTCTATTCATGTACAAAAGGAACATAGAAGAGAATGAGAAACCAATTCCATTTGGAATAAGACTTGATTCCAATCATTGGCCAAAAGAACTTAAAGAAGAAAGAGAAGCCAATTGCTTAAGGATAAAGACTTAATTCCAATCAATTGCAAATGGAACATAAAGAAGAATGAGAAACCAATTCCTTTTGGAATAAGACTTGATTCAATCAATGGTCAAAAGAACCAAAGAAGAAAGAGAAACCAAATTCTTAACGATTAATACTTGATTCTATTCATGTACAAAAGGAACATAAAGAGAATGAGAAACCAATTCCATTTGGAATAAGACTTGATTCAATCATTGGCCAAAAGAACTTAACAAAGAAGAAGAAAAACCAATTGCTTAAGGATAAAGACTTGATTCCAATCAAATGCAAATGGAACATAAAGAGAATGAGAAACCAATTCCATTTGGAATAAGACTTGATTCAATCAATGGCCAAAGAACTTAAAGAAGAAAGAAAGCCAATTGCTTAAGGATAAAGACTTAATTCCAATCAATTGCAAATGGAACATAAAGAGAATGAGAAACCAATTCCTTTTGGAATAAGACTTGATTCAATTCAATGGCCAAAAGAACTTAAAGAAGAAAGAGAAACCAAATTCTTAACGATTAATACTTGATTCTATTCATGTACAAAAGGAACATAAAAGAGAATGAGAAACCAATTCCTTTTGGAATTAGACTTGATTCAATCAATGGCCAAAAGAACCAAAGAAGAAAAGAAACCAAATTCTTAACGATTAATACTTGATTCTATTCATGTACAAAGGAACATAAAGAGAATGAGAAACCAATTCCATTTGGAATAAGACTTGATTCAATCATTGGCCAAAGAAGTTAAAGAAAGAGAAACCGATTGCTTAAGGATAAAGACTTGATTCCAATCAAATGTACAAAGGAACATAAAGGTCAATGAGAAACCAATTCCATTTGGAATAAGACTTGATTCAATCAATGGCCAAAAGAACTTAAAGAAGAAAGAAAGCTAATTGCTTAAGGATAAAGACTTAATTCCAATCAATTGCAAATGGAACATAAAGAAGAATGAGAAACCAATTCCTTTTGGAATAAGACTTGATTACAAATAATGGTCAAAAGAACAAAAGAAGAAGGAGAAACCAAATTCTTAACGATTAATACTTGATTCTATTCATGTACAAAAGGATCATAATAGAGAATGAGAAACCAATTCCATTTGGAATAAGACTTGATTCAATCATTGGCCAAAGAACTTAAAGAAGAAAGATAAGCCAATTGCTTAAGGATAAAGACTTAATTCAATCAATTGCAAATGGAACATAAAGAAGAATGAGAAACCAATTCCTTTTGGAATAAGACTTGATTCAATCAATGGTCAAAAGAACCTAGAAGAAAGAGAAACCAAATTCTTAACGATTAATACTTGATTCTATTCATGTACAAAAGGATCATAAAAGAGAATGAGAAACCAATTCCATTTGGAATAAGACTTGATTCCAATCATTGGCCAAAAGAACTTAAAGAAGAAAGAGAAGCCAATTGCTTAAGGATAAAGACTTAATTCCAATCAATTGCAAATGGAACATAAAGAAGAATGAGAAACCAATTCCTTTTGGAATAAGACTTGATTCCAATCAATGGTCAAATGAACCAAAAGAAGAAAGAGAAACCAAATTCTTAACGATTAATACTTGATTCTATTCATGTACAAAAGGAACATAAAAGAGAATGAGAAACCAATTCCATTTGGAATAAGACTTGATTCCAATCATTGGCCAAAAGAAGTTAACAAAGAAAGAAAAACCGATTGCTTAAGGATAAAGACTTAATTCCTATCAATTGCAAATGGAACATAAAGAAGAATGAGAAACCAATTCCCTTTGGAATAAGACTTGATTCCAATCAATGGTCAAAAGAACTTAAAGAAGAAAGAGAAGCCAATTGCTTAAGGATAAAGACTTAATTCCAATCAATTGCAAATGGAACATAAAGAAGAATGAGAAACCAATTCCTTTTGGAATAAGACTTGATTCCAATCATTGGCCAAAAGAACTTAAAGAAGAAAAAGAAACCAAATTCTTAACGATTAATACTTGATTCTATTCATGTACAAAAGGATCATAAAAGAGAATGAGAAACCAATTCCATTTGGAATAAGACTTGATTCCAATCATTGGCCAAAAGAAGTTAACAAAGAAAGAAAAACCGATTGCTTAAGGATAAAGACTTGATTCCAATCAAATGCGCAAGGAACATAACGGTCAATGAGAAACCAATTCCATTTGGAATAAGACTTGATTCCAATCATTGGCCAAAAGAACTTAAAGAAGAAAGAGAAGCCAATTGCTTAAGGATAAAGACTTAATTCCAATCAATTGCAAATGGAACATAAAGAAGAATGAGAAACCAATTCCTTTTGGAATAAGACTTGATTCCAATCAATGGTCAAAGAACCAAAGAAGAAAGAGAAACCAAATTCTTAACGATTAATACTTGATTCTATTCATGTACAAAAGGATCATAAAAGAGAATGAGAAACCAATTCCATTTGGAATAAGACTTGATTCCAATCATTGGCCAAAAGAACTTAAAGAAGAAAGATAAGCCAATTGCTTAAGGATAAAGACTTAATTCCTATCAATTGCAAATGGAACATAAAGAAGAATGAGAAACCAATTCCCTTTGGAATAAGACTTGATTCCAATCAATGGTCAAAAGAACCAACAGAAGAAAGAGAAACCAAATTCTTAACGATTAATACTTGATTCTATTCATGTACAAAAGGATCATAAAAGAGAATGAGAAACCAATTCCATTTGGAATAAGACTTGATTCAATCATTGGCCAAAAGAACTTAAAGAAGAAGAGAAGCCAATTGCTTAAGGATAAAGACTTAATTCCAATCAATTGCAAATGGAACATAAAGAAGAATGAGAAACCAATTCCTTTTGGAATAAGACTTGATTCCAATCAATGGTCAAAAGAACCAAAAGAAGAAAGAGAAACCAAATTCTTAACGATTAATACTTGATTCTATTCATGTACAAAAGGAACATAAAAGAGAATGAGAAACCAATTCCATTTGGAATAAGACTTGCTTTCAATCAATGGCCAAAAGAACTTAAAGAAGAAAGAGAAGCCAATTGCTTAAGGATAAAGACTTAATTCCAATCAATTGCAAATGGAACATAAAGAAGAATGAGAAACCAATTCCTTTTGGAATAAGACTTGATTCCAATCAATGGTCAAAAGAACCAAAAGAAGAAAGAGAAACCAAATTCTTAACGATTAATACTTGATTCTATTCATGTACAAAAGGATCATAGAAGAGAATGAGAAACCAATTCCATTTGGAATAAGACTTGATTCCAATCATTGGCCAAAAGAACTTAAAGAACAAAGAGAAGCCAATTGCTTAAGGATAAAGACTTAATTCCAATCAATTGCAAATGGAACATGAAGAAGAATGAGAAACCAATTCCTTTTGGAATAAGACTTGATTCCAATCAATGGTCAAAAGAACCAAAAGAAGAAAGAAACCAAATTCTTAACGATTAATACTTGATTCTATTCATGTACAAAAGGAACATAAAGGAGAATGAGAAACCAATTCCATTTGGAATAAGACTTGATTCCAATCATTGGCCAAAAGAACTTAAAGAACAAAGAGAAGCCAATTGCTTAAGGATAAAGACTTAATTTCAATCAATTGCAAATGGAACATAAAGAAGAATGAGAAACCAATTCCTTTTGGAATAAGACTTGATTCCAATCAATGGTCAAAAGAACCAAAGCAAGAAAGAGAAACCAAATTCTTAACGATTAATACTTGATTCTATTCATGTACAAAAGGAACATAAACGAGAATTAGAAACCAAGTCCTTTTGGAATAAGACTTGATTCAATCAATGGTCAAAAAGAACCAAAGAAGAAAGAGAAACCAAATTCTTAACGATTAATACTTGATTCTATTCATGTACAAAAGGAACATAAAGAGAATGAGAAACCAATTCCATTTGGAATAAGACTTGATTCAATCATTGGCCAAAAGAACTTAAAGAAGAAAGAGAAGCCAATTGCTTAAGGATAAAGACTTAATTCCAATCAATTGCAAATGGAACATAAAGAAGAATGAGAAACCAATTCCTTTTGGATTAAGACTTGATTCCAATCAATGGCAAAAAGAACCAAAAGAGAAAAGAAACCAAATTCTTAACGATTAATACTTGATTCTATTCATGTACAAAAGGAACATAAAGAGAATGAGAAACCAATTCCATTTGGAATAAGACTTGATTCAATCATTGGCCAAAAGAAGTTAAGAAAAGAAAGAGAAACCAATTGCTTAAGGATAAAGACTTGATTCCAATCAAATGCAAAAGGAACATAAAGAGTCAATGAGAAACCAATTCCATTTGGAATAAGACTTGATTCAATCAATGGCCAAAGAACTTAAAGAAGAAACGAAAGCCAATTGCTTAAGGATAAAGACTTAATTCCAATCAATTGCAAATGGAACATAAAGAAGAATGAGAAACCAATTCCTTTTGGAATAAGACTTGATTCCAATTAATGGTCAAAAGAACCAAAAGAAGAAAGAGAAACCAAATTCTTAACGATTACTGCTTGATTCTATTCATGTACAAAAGGAACATAAAAGAGAATGAGAAACCAATTCCTTTTGGAATTAGACTTGATTCAATCAATGGCC
Source organism: Pterocarpus macrocarpus (assembly GCA_031439585.1). NCBI lineage: Eukaryota > Viridiplantae > Streptophyta > Magnoliopsida > Fabales > Fabaceae > Pterocarpus > Pterocarpus macrocarpus. The sequence goes on from CM062515.1 coordinate 39,379,684, forward strand.
AAAGAACCAAAAGAAGAAAGAGAAACCAAATTCTTCACGATTAATACTTGATTCTATTCATGTACAAAAGGATCATAATAGAGAATGAGAAACCAATTCCATTTGGAATAAGACTTGATTCAATCAATGGCCAAAAAAAGTTAACAAAGAAAGAAAAACCGATTGCTTAAGGATAAAGACTTGATTCCAATCAAATGCCAAATGAACGTAAAGAGAATGAGAAACCAATTCCATTTGGAATAAGACTTGATTCAATCAATGGCCAAAGAACTTAAAGAAGAAAGAGAAGCTAATTGCTTAAGGATAAAGACTTAATTCAATCAATTGCAAATGGAACATAAAGAAGAATGAGAAACCAATCCCTTTTGGAATAAGACATGATTACAATAAATGGTCAAAAGAAACAAAAGAAGAAAGAAAAACCAAATTCTTAACGATTAATACTTGATTCTATACATGTACAGGAACATAAAGAGAATGAGAAACCAATTCCATTTGGAATAAGACTTGATTCCATCATTGGCCATAAGAACTTAAAGAAGAAAGATAAGCCAATTGCTTAAGGATAAAGACTTAATTCCAATCAATTGCAAATGGAACATAAAGAAGAATGAGAAACCAATTCCTTTTGGAATAAGACTTGATTCAATCAATGGTCAAAGAACCAAAGAAGAAAGAGAAACCAAATTCTTAACGATTAATACTTGATTCTATTCATGTACAAAGGATCATAAAGGGAGAATGAGAAACCAATTCCATTTGGAATAAGACTTGATTCCAATCATTGGCCAAAAGAACTTAAAGAAGAAAGAGAAGCCAATTGCTTAAGGATAAAGACTTAATTCCAATCAATTGCAAATGGAACATAAAGAAGAATGAGAAACCAATTCCTTTTGGAATAAGACTTGATTCCAATCAATGGTCAAAAGAACCAAAAGAAGAAAGAGAAACCAAATTCTTAACGATTAATACTTGATTCTATTCCTGTACAAAAGGATCATAAAAGAGAATGAGAAACCAATTCCATTTGGAATAAGACTTGATTCCAATCAATGGCCAAAAGAAGTGAAAAAAGAAAGAGAAACCAATTGCTTAAGGATAAAGACTTGATTCCAATCAAATGCACAAGGAACATAACGGTCAATGAGAAACCAATTCCATTTGGAATAAGACTTGATTCCAATCAATGGCCAAAAGAACTTAAAGAAGAAAGACAAGCCAATTGCTTAAGGATAAAGACTTAATTCCAATCAATTGCAAATGGAACATAAAGAAGAATGAGAAACCAATTCCTTTTGGAATAAGACTTGATTCAATCAATGGTCAAAAGAACCAAAAAGAAGAAGAAAGAGAAACCAAATTCTTAACGATTAATACTTGATTCTATTCATGTACAAAGGATCATAAAGAGAATGAGAAACCAATTCCATTTGGAATAAGACTTGATTCAATCATTGGCCAAAGAACTTAAGAAAAGAAAGATAAGCCAATTGCTTAAGGATAAAGACTTAATTCAATCAATTGCAAATGGAACATAAAGAAGAATGAGAAACCAATTCCTTTTGGAATAAGACTTGATTCAATCAATGGTCAAAGAACCAAAGAAGAAAGAGAAACCAAATTCTTAACGATTAATACTTGATTCTATTCATGTACAAAAGGATCATAAAAGAGAATGAGAAACCAATTCCATTTGGAATAAGACTTGATTCAATCAATGGCCAATAGAACTTAAAGAACAAAGAGAAGCCAATTGCTTAAGGATAAAGACTTAATTCCAATCAATTGCAAATGGAACATAAAGAAGAATGAGAAACCAATTCCTTTTGGAATAAGACTTGATGTCAATCAATGGTCAAAAGAACCAAAAGAAGAAAGAGAAACCAAATTCTTAACGATTAATACTTGATTCTATTCATGTACAAAGGAACATAAAGAGAATGAGAAACCAATTCCATTTGGAATAAGACTTGATTTCAATCATTGGCCAAAAGAACTTAAAGAAGAAAGAGAAGCCAATTGCTTAAGGATAAAGACTTAATTCCAATCAATTGCAAATGGAACATAAAGAAGAATGAGAAACCAATTCCTTTTGGAATAAGACTTGATTCAATCAATGGTCAAAAAGAACCAAAGAAGAAAGTGTAACCAATTTCTTAACGATTAATACTTGATTCTATTCATGTACAAAAGGATCATAAAAGAGAATGAGAAACCAATTCCATTTGGAATAAGACTTGATTCCAATCATTGGCCAAAAGAACTTAAAGAAGAAAGATAAGCCAATTGCTTAAGGATAAAGACTTAATTCCAATCAATTGCAAATGGAACATAAAGAAGAATGAGAAACCAATTCCTTTTGGAATAAGACTTGATTACAATCAATGGTCAAAAGAACCAAAAGAAGAAAAAGAAACCAAATTCTTAACGATTAATACTTGATTCTATTCATGTACAAAAGAACATAAAAGAGAATGAGAAACCAATTCCATTTGGAATAAGACTTGATTCCAATCATTGGTCAAAAGAACTTAAGAAGAAAGAGAAACCAAATTCTTAAGGATTAAGACTTAATTCTATTCAATTACAAATGGAACATAAAGAGAATGAGAAACCAATTCCTTTTGGAATAAGACTTGATTCAATCAATGGTCAAAAGAACCAAGAAGAAAAAAGAAACCAAATTCTTAACGATTAATACTTGATTCTATTCATGTACAAAGGAACATAAAGAGAATGAGAAACCAATTCCATTTGGAATAAGACTTGATTCCAATCATTGGCCAAAAGAACTTAAAGGAGAATGAGAAACCAATTGCTTAAGGATAAAGACTTAATTCCAATCAATTGCAAATGGAACATAAAGAAGAATGAGAAACCAATTCCTTTTGGAATAAGACTTGATTCAATCAATGGTCAAAAGAACTTAAAGAAGAAAGAGAAACCAATTGCTTAAGGATTAATACTTGATTCTATTCAATTGCAAAAGGAACATAAAGAAGAATGAGAAACCAATTCCTTTTGGAATAAGACTTGATTCAATCAATGGCCAAAGAACTTAAAGAAGAAAGAGAAACCAAATTCTTAACGATTAATACTTAATTCAATCAATTCACGCAAAGGATTATAAAAGAGAATGAGAAACCAATTCCATTTGGAATAAGACTTGATTCAATCAATGGCCAAAAGAACTTAAAGAAGAAAGAGAAGCCAATTGCTTAAGGATAAAGACTTGATTCTAATCAATTGCAAATGGAACATAAACGAGAATGAGAAACCAATTCCTTTTGGAATAAGACTTGATTCAATCAATGGTCAAAAGAACCAAAGAAGAAAGAGAAACCAAATTCTTAAGGATTAATACTTGATTCTATTCATGCAAAAGGAACATAAAGAAGAATGAGAAACCAATTCCATTTGGAATAAGACTTGATTCAATCAATGGCCAAACGACATTAAAGAATAAAGAGAAACCATTTGCTTAAGGATAAAGACTTGATTCCAATCAATTGCAAATGGAACATAAAGAAGAATGAGAAACCAATTCCTTTTGGAATAAGACTTGATTCAATCAATGGTCAAAAGAACCAAGAAGAAGAAAAACCAATTGCTTAAGGATAAATACTTGATTCTATTCATGTACAAATGGAACATAAAGAGAATGAGAAACCAATTCCTTTTGGAATAAGACTTGATTCAATCAATGGCCAAAAGAACTTAAAGAAGAAAGAGAAACCAATTGCTTAAGGATAAAGACTTGATTCTATTCAATTGCAAATGGAACATAAAGAAGAATGAGAAACCAATTCCATTTGGAATAAGACTTGATTCAATCAATGGCCAAAAGAACTTAAAGAAGAAAGAGAAACCAATTGCTTAAGGATAAAGACTTGATTCTATTCAATTGCAAATGGAACATAAAGAAGAATGAGAAACCAATTCCATTTGGAATAAGACTTGATTCAATCAATGGCCAAAAGAACTTAAAGAAGAAAGAGAAACCAATTGCTTAAGGATAAAGACTTGATTCCAATCAATTGCAAATGGAACATAAAGAGAATGAGAAACCAATTCCATTTGGAATAAGACTTGATTCAATCAATGGCCAAAGAACTTAAAGAAGAAAGAGAAACCAATTGCTTAAGGATTAAGACTTGATTCTATTCAATTGCAAAAGGAACATAAAGAAGAATGAGAAACCAATTCCATTTGGAATAAGACTTGATTCAATCAATGGTCAAAAAGAACCAAGAAGAAAGAGAAACCAATTGCTTAAGGATAAAGACTTGATTCTATTCAATTGCAAAAGGAACATAAAGAAGAATGAGAAACCAATTCCATTTGGAATAAGACTTGATTCAATCAATGGCCAAAAGAACTTAAAGAAGAAGAGAAGCCAATTGCTTAAGGATAAAGACTTAATTCCAATCAATTGCAAATGGAACATAAAGAAGAATGAGAAACCAATTCCTTTTGGAATAAGACTTGATTCTATTCAATGCCCAAAAGAACTTAAAGAAAGAGAAACCAATTGCTTAAGGATTAAGACTTGATTCTATTCATGTACAAAGGAACATAAAGAGAATGAGAAACCAATTCCATTTGGAATAAGACTTGATTCAATCAATGGCCAAAAGAACTTAAAGAAGAAAGAGAAACCAATTGCTTAAGGATAAAGACTTGATTCCAATCAATTGCAAAAGGAACATAAAGAGAATGAGAAACCAATTCCTTTTGGAATAAGACTTGATTCAATCAATGGCCAAAAGAACTTAAAAGAAGAAAGAGAAACCAATTGCTTAAGGATAAAGACTTAATTCCAATCAATTGCAAATGGAACATAAAGAAGAATGAGAAACCAATTCCTTTTGGAATAAGACTTGATTCAATTCAATGGCAAAAAGGACATAAAGAAGAAAGAGAAACCAGTTGCCTAAGGATAATGACTTGATTCTAATCAATTGCAAATGGAACATAAAAGAGAATGAGAAACCAATTCCATTTGGAATAAGACTTGATTCAATCAATGGCCAAAGAACTTAAAGAAGAAAGAGAAACCAAATTCTTAAGGATTAATACTTGATTCTATTCAATTGCAAAAGGAACATAAAGAGAATGAGAAACCAATTCCATTTGGAATAAGATGTGATTCTAATCATTGGCCAAAAGAACTTAAAGAAGAAAGAGAAGCCAATTGCTTAAGGATAAAGACTTAATTCCAATCAATTGCAAATGGAACATAAAGAAGAATGAGAAACCAATTCCTTTTGGAATAAGACTTGATTCCAATCAATGGTCAAAAGAACAAAGAAGAAAAAGAAACCAAATTCTTAACGATTAATACTTGATTCTATTCATGTACAAAAGAACATAAAAGAGAATGAGAAACCAATTCCATTTGGAATAAGACTTGATTCCAATCATTGGCCAAAAGAACTTAAAGAAGAAAGAGAAACCAATTGCTTAAGGATAAAGACTTAATTCCAATCAATTGCAAATGGAACATAAAGAAGAATGAGAAACCAATTCCTTTTGGAATAAGACTTGATTCGAATCAATGGTCAAAGAACCAAAAGAAGAAAAAGAAACCAAATTCTTAACGATTAATACTTGATACTATTCATGTACAAAAGGAACAAAAAAGAGAATGAGAAACCAATTCCATTTGGAATAAGACTTGAATCCAATCATAGGCCAAAAGAACTTAAAGAAGAAAGAGAAGCCAATTGCTTAAGGATAAAGACTTAATTCCAATCAATTGCAAATGGAACATAAAGAAGAATGAGAAACCAATTCCTTTTGGAATAAGACTTGATTCCAATCAATGGTCAAAAGAACCAAAAGAAGAAAGAGAAACCAAATTCTTAACGATTAATACTTGATTCTATTCATGTACAAATGGAACATAAAAGAGAATGAGAAACCAATTCCATTTGGAATAAGACTTGATTTCAATCATTGGCCAAAAGAACTTAAAGAAGAAAGAAACCGATTGCTTAAGGATAAAGACTTGATTCTAATCAATTGCAAATGGAACATAAAGAAGAATGAGAAACCAATTCCTTTTGGAATAAGACTTGATTCACTCAATGGCAAAAAGAACTTAAAGAAGAAAGAGAAACCAATTTGCTAAAGGATAAAGACTTGATTCTAATCAATTGCAAATGGAACATAAAGGAGAATGAGAAGACAATTCCTTTTGGAATAAGACTTGATTCCATTCAATGCCCAAAAGAACTTAAAGCAGAATGAGAATCCAATTGCTTAAGGATAAAGACTTGATTCTATTCAATTGCAAATGGAACATAAAGAGAATGAGAAACCAATTCCATTTGGAATAAGACTTGATTCAATCAATGGCCAAAAGAACATAAAGGAGAACGAGAAACAATACCTTTTGGATTAAGACTTGATTCTATTCAATTGCAAATGGAACATAAAGAAGAATGAGAAACCAATTCCTTTTGGAATAAGACTTGATTCCAATCAATGGCCAAAAGAACTTAAAGAACAAAGAGAAACCAAATTCTTAAGGATAAAGACTTGATTCTATTCAATTGCAAAAGGAACATAAAGAGAATGAGAAACCAATTCCATTTGGAATAAGACTTGATTCAATCAATGGCCAAAAGAACTTAAAGAAGAAAGAGAAGCCAATTGCTTAAGGATAAAGACTTAATTCCAATCAATTGCAAATGGAACATAAAGAAGAATGAGAAACCAATTCCTTTTGGAATAAGACTTGATTCCAATCAATGGTCAAAAGAACCAAAAGAAGAAAGAGAAACCAAATTCTTAACGATTAATACTTGATTCTATTCATGTACAAAGGAACATAAAGAGAATGAGAAACCAATTCCATTTGGAATAAGACTTGATTCAATCAATGGCCAAAAGAACTTAAAGAAGAAAGAGAAACCAAATGCTTAAGGATAAAGACTTGATTCCAATCAAATGCAAAGGAACATAAAGAGAATGAGAAACCAATTCCATTTGGAATAAGACTTGATTCAATCAATGGCCAAAAGAACTTAAAGAAGAAAGAGAAGCTAATTGCTTAAGGATAAAGACTTGATTCCAATCAATTGCAAATGGAACTTAAAGGAAGAATGAGAAACCAATTCCTTTTGGAATAAGACTTGATTCAATCAATGGTCAAAAGAACTTAAAGAAGAAAGAGAAACCAATTCTTAACGATTAATACTTGATTCTATTCATGTACAAAGGATCATAAAGAGAATGAGAAACCAATTCCATTTGGAATAAGACTTGATTCAATCAATGGCCAAAAGAACTTAAAGAAGAAAGAAAACCAATTGCTTAAGGATAAAGACTTGATTCAATCAATTGCAAAAGGAACATAAAGAAGAATGAGAAACCAATTCCATTTGGAATAAGACTTGATTCAATCAATGGCCAAACGAACTTAAAGAAGAATAAGAAACCAATTGCTTAAGGGTAAAGACTTAATTCCAATCAATTGCAAATGGAACATAAAGAAGAATGAGAAACCAATTCCTTTTGGAATAAGACTTGATTCAATCAATGGTCAAAAGAACCAAAGAAGAAAGAGAAACCAATTGCTTAAGGATTAAGACTTGATTCTATTCATGTGCAAAAGGAACATAAAGAGAATGAGAAACCAATTCCATTTGGAATAAGACTTGATTCAATCAATGGCCAAAAGAACTTAAAGAAGAAAGAGAAACCAATTGCTTAAGGATAAAGACTTGATTCAATCAATTGCAAATGGAACATAAAGGAGAATGAGAAACCAATTCCTTTTGGAATAAGACTTGATTCAATCAATGGCCAAAAGAACTTAAGAAGAAAGAGAAACCAATTGCTTAAGGATAAAGACTTGATTCCAATCAATGTGCAAATGGAACATAAAGAAGAATGAGAAACCAATTCCTTTTGGAATAAGACTTGATTCAATCAATGGTCAAAAGAACCAAAGAAGAAAGAGAAACCAATTTCTTAACGATTAAGACTTGATTCTATTCAATTACAAAAGGAACATAAAGAGAATGAGAAACCAATTCCATTTGGAATAAGACTTGATTCAATCAATGGCCAAAAGAACTTAAAGAAGAAAGAAACCAATTGCTTAAGGATAAAGACTTGATTCCAATCAATTGCAAATGGAACATAAAGAGAATGAGAAACCAATTCCTTTTGGAATAAGACTTGATTCAATCAATGGTCAAAAGAACCAAAAGAAAGAAAGAGAAACCAATTTCTTAACGATTAATACTTGATTCTATTCATGTACAAAAGGAACATAAAGAGAATGAGAAACCAATTCCTTTTGGAATAAGACTTGATTCAATCAATGGTCAAAAGAAGTTAAAGAAGAAAGAGAAACCAATTGCTTAAGGATAAAGACTTGATTCCAATCAATTGCAAAAGGAACATAAAGAAGAATGAGAAACCAATTCCATTTGGAGATAAGACTTGATTCAATCAATGGCCAAAAGAACTTAAAGAAGAAAGAGAAACCAATTGCTTAAGGATAAATACTTGATTCTAATCAATTGCAAATGGATCATAAAGAGAATGAGAAACCAATTCCTTTTGGAATAAGACTTGATTCAATCAATGGCCAAAAGAACTTAAAGAAGAAAGAGAAACCAATTGCTTAACGATTAATACTTGATTCTATTCATGTACAAAGGAACATAAAGAGAATGAGAAACCAATTCCATTTCGAATAAGACTTGATTCCAATCAAAGGCCAAATGAACTTAAAGAAGAAAGAGAGGCCAATTGCTTAAGGATAAAGACTTGATTCCAATCAATTGCAAATGGAACATAAAGGAGAATGAGAAACTAATTCCTTTTGGAATAAGACTTGATTCAATCAATGGCCAAAAGAACATAAAGAAGAAAGAGAAACTAATTGCTTAAGGATAAAGACTTGATTCTATTCAATAGCAAAAAGAACTTAAAGAAGAATGAGAAACCAATTCCTTTTGGAATAAAGACTTGATTCAATCATTGGCCAAAAGAACCAAAAAGAAGAGAAACCAATTTCTTAACGATTAATACTTGATTCTAATCATTCACAAAAGGAACGTAAAGAAGAACGAGAAACCAATTCCTTTTGGAATAAGACTTGATTCCGTACAATGGCCAAAAGAAGTTAAAAAAGAAAGAGAAACCAATTGCTTAAGGATAAAGACTTGATTCCAATCAATTGCACAAGGAACATAACGGTCAATGAGAAACCAATTCCATTTGGAATAAGACTTGATTCCAATCAATGGCCAAAAGAACTTAAAGAAGAAAGAGAAACCAATTGCTTAAGGATAAAGACTTGATTCCAATCAATTGCAAATGGAACATAAAGGAGAATGAGAAACCAATTCCTTTTGGAATAAAGGCTTGATTCAATCAATGGCCAAAAGAACCAAAGAAGAAAGAGAAGCCAATTTTTTGCAAGGATTAAGGAAGCTTGAATTACACTATCATTGTACAAAAGGAACATAAAGGAGAATGAAACCAATTCACTTTTGGAATAAGACTTGATTCAATCAATGGCCAAAGAACTTAAAGAAGAAAGAGAAACCCAATTGCTTAAGGATAAAGACTTGATTCCAATCGTAATGTGCAAAAGGAACATAAAAGAGTCAATGAGAAACTCAATTCCATTTTGGAATAAGACTTGATTCAATCAATGGCCAAAAGAACTTAAAGAAGAAAGAGAAGCCAATTGCTTAAGGATAAGAAGAACTTGATTCCAATGATTTGCAAATCGGAACATGAAGAGAAGAGATGAGAAACCAATTCCTTTTGGAATAAGACTTGATTCCAATCAATGGTCAAAAGAACCCAAGAAGAAAGAGAAACCAAATTCTTAACGATTAATACTTGATTCTAATCATCTCCAAAAAGGATCATAATATAGAGAATGAGAAACCAATTCCTTTTGGAGATAAGACTTGATTCAATCAATGGCCAAAAGAACTTAAAAAAGAAAGAGAAATCAATTGCTTAAGGATGAAAGACTTGATTCCAATCAATTTGCAAATGGAACATAAAGAGAGAATGAGAAACCAATTCCTTTTAAGGAATAAGACTTGATTCAATCAATGGCCAAAAGAACTTAAAAGAAGAAAGAGAAACCAGATTGCTTAAGGATAAAGACTTGATTCCAATCAATTGCAAAAAGGAACATAAAGGAGAATGAAAACCAATTCCTTTTGGAATAAGACTTGATTCAATCAATCGAGCCAAAAGAACTTAAAGAAGAAAGAGAAACCAAATTCTTAAGGATTAATACTTGATTCTATTCAATGTACAAAAGGAACATAAAGAGAATGAGAAACCAATTCACTTTTGGAGATAAGACTTGATTCAATCATTAGCCAAAAGAACTTAGCAAGAAGAAAGAGAAGCCAGATTGCTTAACGATAAAGACTTGATTCAATCAATTTGCAAATGGAGTTACATAAAGGAGAATGAGGAAACCAATTCCATTTGGAATAAAGACTTGATTCAATCAGTAATGGCCAAAGAACATGAAGAAGAAAGAGAAACCAATGGTGCTTAGGATAAATACTTGATTTCTAATCAATTGCACAAATGGAACATAAAGAAGAATGAGAAACCAGTTATTCCTTTTGGAATAAGACTTGATTCAATCAATGGCCCGTGAGTCCAAGAGACCAACAGAAGAAAGAGAAACCAATTTCTTAGCAGTCATATATACTTGATTCTAATCATGTACAAAGGAACATAAAAGAATGAGAAAGCCAATTCCTTTGGAATAAGACTTGATTCAATCATTGGCCAAAAGAACTTAAGAACAAGAGAAACCAATTGCTTAAGGATAAAGACTTGATTCCAATCAATTGCAAATGGAACATAAAGAGAATGAGAAACCAATTCCTTTTGGAATAAGACTTGATTCAATCAATGGTCAAAAAGAACTTAAAGAAGAAAGAGAAACCAATTGGCTTAAGGATAAGAGACTTGATTCTAATCATTTACAAAAAGGAACATAAAGGAGAAGATGAGAAACCAATTCCTTTTTGGAATAAGAACTTGATTCAATCAATGGCCAAAAGAACTTAAAAGCAGAAGAAGAGAAACCAAATTCTTAAGGATAAAGACTTGATTCCAATCAATTGTACAAAGGAACATAAAGAAGAATGAGAAAACCCGATTATTTTGGAATAAGACTTGATTCAATCAATGGCCAAAAGAAGTTCAAAAAAGAAAGAGAAACCGATTGCTTAAGGATAAAGAGACTTGATTCCCAATCAATTGCACAAAGAACATAACGATTGTCAATGAGAAACCAATTCCATTTTGGAATAAGAGCTGATTCAATCAATGGCCAAAAGAACTTAAAGAAGAAAGAAGAAAGCCAAACGATTGCTTAAGGATAAAGACTTGATTCCAATCAATTGCAAATGGAACATAAAGAAGAATGAGAAACCAATTCCAACTTTTGGAATAAGACTTGATTCAATCAATGGTCAAAAGAACCAAAGCGAAGAAAGAGAAACCAATTTGTTACACGATTATCATGATTCTGTAATCATGTACAAAGGATCATAAAGGAGAATGAGAAGCTAATTCACTTTTGGAATAAGACTTGATTCCAATCAATGGCCAAAAGAACTTAAGAAGAGAATGAAAGAGAAACCAATTGCTTAAGGATAAAGACTTAATTCCAATCAATTTGCAAATGGAAGCATAAAGAAGAATGAGAAACCGAATTCCTTTTGGAATACAGACTTGATTCAATCAATGGCCAAAAGAACCCAAAAGAAGAGAAAAGAGAAACCGAGAATTCTTAAGCGATAAAGAGCTTGATTCTATTCAAATGCAGAAGGATCATTAAAGGAGAATGAGAAACCAATTCGCTTTTGGAATAAGACTTGATTCAATCAATGGTCAAAAGAACCAAAGAAGAAAAAGAAACCAATTTCTTAACGATTAATACTTGATTCTAATCATCTCCAAAGGAACATAAAGGAGAATGAGAAACCAATTCCATTTTGGAATAAGACTTGGATTCAATCATTGTTGGCCAAAAGAACATAAAGAAGAAAGGAAGGCAATTGCTTAAGGATAAAGACTGATTTAATCAATTGCAAAAGGAACATAAAGAATGAGAAACCAATTTCTTTTGGAATAAGACTTGATTCAATCAATGGCCAAAGAACTTAAAGAAGAAAGAGAAGCCAATTGCTTAAGGATAAAGACTTAATTCCAATCAATTGCAAAAAGAACATAAAGAAGAAAGATAAACCAATTCCTTAAGGATTAAGACTTGATTCCAATCAATGGCCAAAAGAACTTAAAAAAGAAAGAGAAACCAATTGCTTAAGGATAAAGACTTGATTCCAATCAATTGCACAAGGAACATAAAGAGAATGAGAAACCAATTCCTTTGGAATAAGACTTGATTCCAATCAATGGCCAAAAGAACTTAAAAAGAAAGAGAAACCAATTCTTAAGGATAAAGACTTGATTCCAATCATTGCAAAAGGAACATAAAGGAGAATGAGAAACCAATTCCTTTGGAATAAGACTTGATTCCAATCAATGGCCAAAAGAACTTAAAGAAGAAAGAGAAACCAATTGCTTAAGGATAAAGACTTGATTCCAATCAATCAATTGCAAATGGAACATAAAGAGAATGAGAAACCAATTCCTTTTGGAATAAGACTTGATTCCAATCAATGGCCAAAAGAACCTAAAGAAGAAAGAGAAACCAATTGCTTAAGGATTAAGACTTGGTTCCAATCAATTCCAAAAAGAACCTAGAGAAAAGGAGAAACCAATTCCTTTTGGAATAAGACTTGATTCCAATCAATGGCCAAAAGAACTTAAAGAAGAAAGACAAACCAATTGCTTAAGGATAAAGACTTGATTCCAATCAATTGCAAATGGAACATAAACGAGAATGAGAAACCAATTCCTTTTGGAATAAGACTTGATTCCAATCCATGGCCAAAAGAACAAAGAAAGAAAGAGAAACCAATTCTTAAGGATAAAGACTTGATTCCAATCAATTGCAAAAGGAACATAAAGAGAGAATGAGAAATCAATTCCTTTTGGAATAACACTTGATTCTAATCAATGGCCAAAAGTACTTAAAGAAGAAAGAGAACCCAATTGCTTAAGGATAAAGACTTAATTCCAATCAATTGCAAAAGGAACATAAAGAAGAATGAGAAACCAATTCCTTTTGGAATAAGGCTTGATTCCAATCAATGGCCAAAAGAGTTTAAAGAAGAAAGAGAAACCAATTCTTAAGGATAAAGACTTGATTCCAATCAATGTACAAAAGGAACATAAAGAGAATGAGAATCCAATTCCATTTGGAATATGACTTGATTCCAATCAATGGCCAAAAGAACTTAAAGAAGAAAGAGAAACCAATTGCTTAAGGATAAAGACTTGATTCCAATCAATTGCAAAGGAACATAAAGAGAATGAGAAACCAATTCCTTTTGGAATAAGACTTGATTCCAATCAATGGCCAAAAGAACTTAAAGAAGAAGAGAACCAATTGCTTAAGGATAAAGACTTGATTCCAATCAATTGCAAAAGGAACATAAAGAGAATGAGAAACCAATTCCTTTGGAATAAGACTTGATTCCAATCAATGGCCAAAAGAACATAAAGAAGAAAAAGAAACCAATTGCTTAAGGTCAAAGACTTGATTCCAATCAATTGCAAAAGGGACATAAAGAGAATGAGAAACCAATTCCTTTTGGAATAAGACTTGATTCGAATCAACGGGCAAAAGAACTTAAAGAAGAAGGTAAAACCAATTCCTTAAGGATAAAGACTTAATTCCAATCAATTGCAAATGGAACATAAAGAAGAATGAGAAACCAATTCCTTTTGGAATAAGACTTGATTCCAATCAATGGCCAAAAGAACTTAATAAAGAAAGAGAAACCAATTGCTTAAGGATAAAGACTTAATTCCAATCAATTGCAAATGGAACATAAAGGAGAATGAGAAACCAATTCCTTTTGGAATAAGACTTGATTCCAATCAATGGCCAAAAGAACTTAAAGGACAAAGAGAAACCAATTCATTAATGATTAAGACTTGATTCCAATCAATTGCAAAAGGAACATAAAGGAGAATGAGAAACCAATTCCTTTTGGAATAAGACTTGATTCCAATCAATGGCCAAAAGAACTTAAAGAAGAAAGAGAAACCAATTGCTTAAGGATAAAGACTTGATTCCAATCAATTGCAAATGGAACATAAAGGAGAATGAGAAACCAATTCCTTTTGGAATAAGACTTGATTCCAATCAACGGCCAAAAGAACTTAAAGAAGAAAGAGAAACTAATTGCTTAAGGATAAAGACTTGATTTCAATCAATTGCACAAGGAACATAAAGAGAATGAGAAACCAATTCCTTTGGAATAAGACTTGATTCCAATCAATGGCCAAAAGAACTTAAAGAAGAAAGAGAAACCAATTGCTTAAGGATAAAGACTTGATTCCAATCAATTGCAAAAGGAACATAAAGAGAATGAGAAACCTATTCCTTTTGGAATAAGACTTGATCCTAATTAATGGCCAGAAGAACTTAAAGAAGAAAGAGAAACCAATTGCTTAAGGATTAATACTTGCTTCCAATCAATTGCAAAATGGAACATAAAAGAGAATGAGAAACTAATTTCTTTTGGAATAAGACTTGATTCCAATCGACGGTCAAAAAAACTTAAAGAAGAAAGCGAAACCAATTGCTTAAGGATAAAGACTTGATTCCAATCAATTGCAAAAGCAACAAAAAGGAGAATGAGAAACCAATTCCTTTGGAATAAGACTTGATTCCAATCAATGGCCAAAAGAACTTAAAGAAGAAAGAGAAACCAATTGCTTAAGGATAAAGACTTGATTCCAATCAATTGCAAAGGAACATAAAGAGAATGAGAAACGAATTCCTTCTGGAATAAGACTTGATTCCAATTAATGGCCAAAAGAACTTAAACAAGAAAGAGAAACCAATTGCTTAAGGATAAAGACTTGATTCCAATCAATTGCAAATGGAACATAAAGCAGAATGAGAAACCAATTCCATTTGGAATAAGACTTGATTCCAATCAATGGCCAAAAGAACTTAAAAGAAAGAGAAACCAATTGCTTAACGATGAAGACTTGATTCCAATCAATTGCAAGAGGAACATAAAGGAGAATGAGAAGCCAATTCCATTTAGAATAAGACTTGACTCCAATCAATGGCCAAAAGAACTTAAACAAGAAAGAGAAACCAATTGCTTAAGGATAAAGACTTGATTCCAATCAATTGCAAAAGGAACATGAAGGAGAATGAGAAACAAATTCCTTCTGGAATAAGACTTGATTCCAATTAATGGCCAAAAGAACTTAAACAAGAAGTAGAAACCAATTGCTTAAGGATAAAGACTTGATTCCAATCAATTGCAAATGGAACATAAAGAGAATGAGAAACCAATTCCTTAAGGAATAAGACTTGATCCCAATCGATGGCCAAAAGAACTTAAAGAAGAAAGAGAAGCCAATTGCTTAAGGATAAAGACTTGATTCCAATCAATTGCAAAAGGAACATAAAAGAGAATGAGAAACCAATTCCATTTGGAATAAGACTTGATTCCAATCAATGGCAAAAAGAACTTAAAGAAGAAAGAGAAACCAATTGCTTAAGGATAAAGACTTGATTCCAATCAATTGCAAATGGAACATAAAGCAGAATGAGAAACCAATTCCTTTTGGAATAAGACTTGATTCCAATCAATGGCCAAAAGAACTTAAAGAAGAAAGAGAAACCATTTGCTTAAAGATAAAGACTTGATTCCAATCAATTACAAAAGGAACATAAAGGAGAATGAGAAACCAATTCCTTTTGGAATAAGACTTGATTCCAATCAATGGCCAAAAGAACTTAAAAAAGAAAGAGAAACCAATTGCTTAAGGATAAAGACTTGATTCCAATCAATTGCACAAGGAACATAAAGAAGAATGAGAAACCAATTCCTTTTGGAATAAGACTTGATTCCAATCAATGGCCAAAAGAACTTAAAGAAGAAAGAGAAGCCAATTGCTTAAGGATAAAGACTTGATTCCAATCAATTGCAAATGGAACATAAAGGGGAATGAGAAACCAATTCCTTATGGATTAAGACTTGATTCCAATCAATGGCCAAAAGAACCAAAAGAAGAAAGAGAAACCAAATTCTTAACGATTAATACTTGCTTACAATCAATGTACAAAAGGAACATAAAAGAGAATGAGAAACCAATTCCTTTTGGAATAAGACTTGATTCCAATCAATGGCCAAAAGAACTTAAAAAAGAATGAGAAACCAATTGCTTAAGGATAAAGACTTGATTCCAATCAATTGCACAAGGAACATAAAGGAGAATGAGAAACCAATTCCATTTGGAATAAGACTTGATTCCAATCATTGGCCAAAAGAACTTAAAGAAGAAAGAGAAGCCAATTGCTTAAGGATAAAGACTTAATTCCAATCAATTGCAAATGGAACATAAAGAAGAATGAGAAACCAATTCCTTTTGGAATAAGACTTGATTCCAATCAATGGCCAAAAGAACCAAAAGAAGA
>CM062515.1:39396774-39486674 GCA_031439585.1 Pterocarpus macrocarpus
CTTGATAAGACCTAGGGTTCCAAGCAAGAACCAAAGAGACACTTTTACTAAAAGTATTCTGATTTCTATTTGCCAAAAGTTGCCTTGAAAAGGTGTTTACAAGGTTTATAAAAGAAACTAAAGTTTAGCAAATGGGCTGCAACACTTAGCCCAATAGTAAGAATGAGTAAAAGACTAAATAGCTAAAAACAAGTGATGGGCTATATGAAATTACAAGCCCACTTACATTATTACTAACTTAAAATTAACAAGCCCAAAGATATAACTAAGCTTGTTCAGCCACGTGAATGCAATGGACTAGTGTTGGGTCTTCATCTTCTTGAATGGGCTTTGCCTCAAACAAACTTGAAATCATTTGGCCCAAAGCTTCCTTGGCTCTCTTTGATTTGGATCTAGTCATTGGTCCACCAAGTCCTTCCAAAGGATCTCCTCCTTGCCTTTGCTTTCGTGAGTCTACTTTATCTTCCTTGATCACATCAGTTTCTCATTCTCTTTTATGATCCTTTTGTACATGAATAGAATCAAGTATTAATCGTTAAGAATTTGGTTTCTCTTTCTTCTTTTGGTTCTTTTGACCATTGATTGGAATCAAGTCTTATTCCAAAAGGAATTGGTTTCTCATTCTTCTTTATGTTCCATTTGCAATTGATTGGAATTAAGTCTTTATCCTTAAGCAATTGGCTTCTCTTTCTTCTTTAAGTTCTTTTGGCCAATGATTGGAATCAAGTCTTATTCCAAATGGAATTGGTTTCTCATTCTCTTTTATGTTCCTTTTGTACATGAATAGAATCAAGTATTAATCGTTAAGAATTTGGTTTCTCTTTCTTCTTTTGGTTCTTTTGACCATTGATTGGAATCAAGTCTTATTCCAAAGGGAATTGGTTTCTCATTCTTCTTTATGTTCCATTTGCAATTGATTGGAATCAAGTCTTTATCCTTAAGCAATTGGCTTCTCTTTCTTCTTTAAGTTCTTTTGGCCATTGATTGGAATCAAGTCTTATTCCAAATGGAATTGGTTTCTCATTCTCTTTTATGATCCTTTTGTACATGAATAGAATCAAGTATTAATCGTTAAGAATTTGGTTTCTCTTTCTTCTTTTGGTTCTTTTGACCATTGATTGGAATCAAGTCTTATTCCAAAGGAATTGGTTTCTCATTCTTCTTTATGTTCCATTTGCAATTGATTGGAATTAAGTCTTTATCCTTAAGCAATTGGCTTCTCTTTCTTCTTTAAGTTCTTTTGGCCATTGATTGGAATCAAGTCTTATTCCAAATGGAATTGGTTTCTCATTGACCGTTATGTTCCTTGTGCATTTGATTGGAATCAAGTCTTTATCCTTAAGCAATTGGTTTCTCTTTCTTTGTTAACTTTTTTGGCCATTGATTGGAATCAAGTCTTATTCCAAATGGAATTGGTTTCTCATTCTCCTTTATGTTCCTTTTGTACATGAATAGAATCAAGTATTAATCGTTAAGAATTTGGTTTCTCTTTCTTCTTTTGGTTCTTTTGACCATTGATTGGAATCAAGTCTTATTCCAAAAGGAATTGGTTTCTCATTCTTCTTTATGTTCCATTTGCAATTGATTGGAATCAAGTCTTTATCCTTAAGCAATTGGCTTCTCTTTCTTCTTTAAGTTCTTTTGGCCATTGATTGGAATCAAGTCTTATTCCAAATGGAATTGGTTTCTCATTCTCTTTTATGTTCCTTTTGTACATGAATAGAATCAAGTATTAATCGTTAAGAATTTGGTTTCTCTTTCTTCTTTTGGTTCTTTTGACCATTGATTGGAATCAAGTCTTATTCCAAAAGGAATTGGTTTCTCATTCTTCTTTATGTTCCATTTGCAATTGATTGGAATCAAGTCTTTATCCTTAAGCAATTGGCTTCTCTTTCTTCTTTAAGTTCTTTTGGCCATTGATTGGAATCAAGTCTTATTCCAAATGGAATTGGTTTCTCATTGACCGTTATGTTCCTTGTGCAATTGATTGGAATCAAGTCTTTATCCTTAAGCAATTGGTTTCTCTTTCTTTTTTAACTTCTTTTGGCCATTGATTGGAATCAAGTCTTATTCCAAAAGGAATTGGTTTCTCATTCTCTTTTATGTTCCTTTTGTACATGAATAGAATCAAGTATTAATCGTTAAGAATTTGGTTTCTCTTTCTTCTTTTGGTTCTTTTGACCATTGATTGGAATCAAGTCTTATTCCAAAAGGAATTGGTTTCTCATTCTTCTTTATGTTCCATTTGCAATTGATTGGAATCAAGTCTTTATCCTTAAGCAATTAGCTTGTCTTTCTTCTTCATGTTCTTTTGGCCATTGATTGGAATCAAGTCTTATTCCAAATGGAATTGGTTTCTCATTGACCGTTATGTTCCTTGTGCAATTGATTGGAATCAAGTCTTTATCCTTAAGCAATTGGTTTCTCATTCTTTTTTAAGTTCTTTTGGCCATTGATTGGAATCAAGTCTTATTCCAAAAGGAATTAGTTTCTCATTGACCGTTATGTTCCCTGTGCAATTGATTGGAATCAAGTCTTTATCCTTAAGCAATCGGGTTCTCTTTCTTTTTTAACTTCTTTTGGCCATTGATTGGAATCAAGTCTTATTCCAAAAGGAATTGGTTTCTCATTCTCTTTTATGTTCCTTTTGTACATGAATAGAATCAAGTCTTAATCGTTAAGAATTTGGTTTCTCTTTCTTCTTTTGGTTCTTTTGACCATTGATTGGAATCAAGTCTTATTCCAAAAGGAATTGGTTTCTCATTCTCTTTTATGTTCCTTTTGTACATGAATAGAATCAAGTCTTAATCGTTAAGAATTTGGTTTCTCTTTCTTCTTTTGGTTCTTTTGACCATTGATTGGAATCAAGTCTTATTCCAAAAGGAATTGGTTTCTCATTCTTCTTCATGTTCCATTTGCAATTGATTGGAATTAAGTCTTTATCCTTAAGCAATTGGCTTCTCTTTCTTCTTTAAGTTCTTTTGGCCATTGATTGGAATCAAGTCTTATTCCAAATGGAATTGGTTTCTCATTCTCTTTTATGTTCCTTTTGTACATGAATAGAATCAAGTATTAATCGTTAAGAATTTGGTTTCTCTTTCTTCTTTTGGTTCTTTTGACCATTGATTGGAATCAAGTCTTATTCCAAAGGGAATTGGTTTCTCATTCTTCTTTATGTTCCATTTGCAATTGATTGGAATTAAGTCTTTATCCTTAAGCAATTGGCTTCTCTTTCTTCTTTAAGTTCTTTTGGCCATTGATTGGAATCAAGTCTTATTCCAAATGGAATTGGTTTCTCATTGACGGTTATGTTCCTTGTCCAATTGATTGGAATCAAGTCTTTATCCTTAAGCAATTGGTTTCTCTTTCTTTTTTAACTTCTTTTGGCCATTGATTGGAATCAAGTCTTATTCCAAAAGGAATTGGTTTCTCATTCTCTATTATGTTCCTTTTGTACATGAATAGAATCAAGTATTAATCGTTAAGAATTTGGTTTCTCTTTCTTCTTTTGGTTCTTTTGACCATTGATTGGAATCAAGTCTTATTCCAAAAGGAATTGGTTTCTCATTCTCCTTTATGTTCCATTTGCAATTGATTGGAATCAAGTCTTTATCCTTAAGCAATTGGCTTCTCTTTCTTCTTTAAGTTCTTTTGGCCATTGATTGGAATCAAGTCTTATTCCAAATGGAATTGGTTTCTCATTGACCGTTATGTTCCTTGTGCATTTGATTGGAATCAAGTCTTTATCCTTAAGCAATCGGTTTCTCTTTCTTTGTTAACTTCTTTTGGCCATTGATTGGAATCAAGTCTTATTCCAAAAGGAATTGGTTTCTCATTCTCTCTTATGTTCCTTTTGTACATGAATAGAATCAAGTATTAATCGTTAAGAATTTGGTTTCTCTTTCTTCTTTTGGTTCTTTTGACCATTGATTGGAATCAAGTCTTATTCCAAAAGGAATTGGTTTCTCATTCTTCTTTATGTTCCATTTGCAATTGATTGGAATTAAGTCTTTATCCTTAAGCAATTAGCTTGTCTTTCTTCTTCATGTTCTTTTGGCCATTGATTGGAATCAAGTCTTATTCCAAATGGAATTGGTTTCTCATTGACCGTTATGTTCCTTGTGCAATTGATTGGAATCAAGTCTTTATCCTTAAGCAATTGGTTTCTCATTCTTTTTTAAGTTCTTTTGGCCATTTATTGGAATCAAGTCTTATTCCAAAAGGAATTGGTTTCTCATTCTCCTTTATGTTCCATTTGCAATTGATTGGAATCAAGTCTTTATCCTTAAGAAATCGGGTTCTCTTTCTTTTTTAACTTCTTTTGGCCATTGATTGGAATCAAGTCTTATTCCAAATGGAATTGGTTTCTCATTCTCTTTTATGTTCCTTTTGTACATGAATAGAATCAAGTATTAATCGTTAAGAATTTGGTTTCTCTTTCTTCTTTTAAGTTCTTTTGACCATTGATTGGAATCAAGCCTTATTCCAAAAGGAATTGGTTTCTCATTCTTCTTTATGTTCCATTTGCAATTGATTGGAATCAAGTCTTTATCCTTAAGCAATTGGCTTTTCTTTCTTCTTTATGTTCTTTTGGCCATTGATTGGAATCAAGTCTTATTCCAAATGGAATTGGTTTCTCATTTATGTTCCTTGTGCAATTGATTGGAATCAAGTCTTTATCCTTAAGCAATTGGTTTCTCTTTCTTTTTTAAGTTCTTTTGGCCATTGATTGGAATCAAGTCTTATTCCAAAAGGAATTGGTTTCTCATTCTTCTTTATGTTCCATTTGCAATTGATTGGAATTAAGTCTTTATCCTTAAGCAATTGGTTTATCTTTCTTTTTCATGTTCTTTTGGCCATTGATTGGAATCAAGTCTTATTCCAAAAGGAATTGGTTTCTCATTCTCCTTTATGCTCCTTTTGTACATGAATAGAATCAAGTATTAATCGTGAAGAATTTGGTTTCTCTTTCTTCTTTTGGTTCTTTTGGCCATTGATTGGAATCAAGTCTTATTCCAAAAGGAATTGGTTTCTCATTCTCCTTTATGTTCCATTTGCAATTGATTGGAATCAAGTCTTTATCCTTAAGCAATTGGTTTCTCTTTCTTTTTTAAGTTCTTTTGGCCATTGATTGGAATCAAGTCTTATTCCAAAAGGAATTGGTTTCTCATTCTTCTTTATGTTCCTTTTGTACATGAATAGAATCAAGTATTAATCGTTAAGAATTTGGTTTCTCTTTCTTCTTTTGGTTCTTTTGACCATTGATTGGAATCAAGTCTTATTCCAAAAGGAATTGGTTTCTCATTCTCCTTTATGTTCCATTTGCAATTGATTGGAATCAAGTCTTTATCCTTAAGCAATTGGCTTCTCTTTCTTCTTTAAGTTCTTTTGGCCATTGATTGGAATCAAGTCTTATTCCAAATGGAATTGGTTTCTCATTGACCGTTATGTTCCTTGTGCAATTGATTGGAATCAAGTCTTTATCCTTAAGCAATTGGTTTCTCTTTCTTTGTTAACTTCTTTTGGCCATTGATTGGAATCAAGTCTTATTCCAAAAGGAATTGGTTTCTCATTCTCTTTTATGTTCCTTTTGTACATGAATAGAATCAAGTATTAATCGTTAAGAATTTGGTTTCTCTTTCTTCTTTTGGTTCTTTTGACCATTGATTGGAATCAAGTCTTATTCCAAAAGGAATTGGTTTCTCATTCTTCTTTATGTTCCATTTGCAATTGATTGGAATCAAGTCTTTATCCTTAAGCAATTGGCTTCTCTTTCTTCTTTAAGTTCTTTTGGCCATTGATTGGAATCAAGTCTTATTCCAAAAGGAATTGGTTTCTCATTCTCTTTTATGTTCCTTTTGTACATGAATAGAATCAAGTATTAATCGTTAAGAATTTGGTTTCTCTTTCTTCTTTTGGTTCTTTTGACCATTGATTGGAATCAAGTCTTATTCCAAAAGGAATTGGTTTCTCATTCTCCTTTATGTTCCATTTGCAATTGATTGGAATCAAGTCTTTATCCTTAAGCAATTGGCTTCTCTTTCTTCTTTAAGTTCTTTTGGCCATTGATTGGAATCAAGTCTTATTCCAAATGGAATTGGTTTCTCATTGACCGTTATGTTCCTTGTGCAATTGATTGGAATCAAGTCTTTATCCTTAAGCAATTGGTTTCTCTTTCTTTTTTAACTTCTTTTGGCCATTGATTGGAATCAAGTCTTATTCCAAAAGGAATTGGTTTCTCATTCTCTTTTATGATCCTTTTGTACATGAATAGAATCAAGTATTAATCGTTAAGAATTTGGTTTCTCTTTCTTCTTTTGGTTCTTTTGACCATTGATTGGAATCAAGTCTTATTCCAAAAGGAATTGGTTTCTCATTCTCCTTTATGTTCCATTTGCAATTGATTGGAATCAAGTCTTTATCCTTAAGCAATTGGCTTCTCTTTCTTCTTTAAGTTCTTTTGGCCATTGATTGGAATCAAGTCTTATTCCAAATGGAATTGGTTTCTCATTGACCGTTATGTTCCTTGTGCATTTGATTGGAATCAAGTCTTTATCCTTAAGCAATCGGTTTCTCTTTCTTTGTTAACTTCTTTTGGCCATTGATTGGAATCAAGTCTTATTCCAAAAGGAATTGGTTTCTCATTCTCTTTTATGTTCCTTTTGTACATGAATAGAATCAAGTATTAATCGTTAAGAATTTGGTTTCTCTTTCTTCTTTTGGTTCTTTTGACCATTGATTGGAATCAAGTCTTATTCCAAAAGGAATTGGTTTCTCATTCTTCTTTATGTTCCATTTGCAATTGATTGGAATTAAGTCTTTATCCTTAAGCAATTGGCTTCTCTTTCTTCTTTAAGTTCTTTTGGCCATTGATTGGAATCAAGTCTTATTCCAAATGGAATTGGTTTCTCATTGACCGTTATGTTCCTTGTACAATTGATTGGAATCAAGTCTTTATCCTTAAGCAATTGGTTTCTCTTTCTTTTTTAACTTCTTTTGGCCATTGATTGGAATCAAGTCTTATTCCAAAAGGAATTGGTTTCTCATTCTCTATTATGATCCTTTTGTACATGAATAGAATCAAGTATTAATCGTTAAGAATTTGGTTTCTCTTTCTTCTTTTGGTTCTTTTGACCATTGATTGGAATCAAGTCTTATTCCAAAAGGAATTGTTTTCTCATTCTCCTTTATGTTCCATTTGCAATTGATTGGAATCAAGTCTTTATCCTTAAGCAATTGGCTTCTCTTTCTTCTTTAAGTTCTTTTGGCCATTGATTGGAATCAAGTCTTATTCCAAATGGAATTGGTTTCTCATTGACCGTTATGTTCCTTGTGCATTTGATTGGAATCAAGTCTTTATCCTTAAGCAATCGGTTTCTCTTTCTTTGTTAACTTCTTTTGGCCATTGATTGGAATCAAGTCTTATTCCAAAAGGAATTGGTTTCTCATTCTCTTTTATGTTCCTTTTGTACATGAATAGAATCAAGTATTAATCGTTAAGAATTTGGTTTCTCTTTCTTCTTTGGTTCTTTTGACCATTGATTGGAATCAAGTCTTATTCCAAAAGGAATTGGTTTCTCATTCTTCTTTATGTTCCATTTGCAATTGATTGGAATCAAGTCTTTATCCTTAAGCAATTGGCTTCTCTTTCTTCTTTAAGTTCTTTTGGCCATTGATTGGAATCAAGTCTTATTCCAAATGGAATTGGTTTCTCATTCTCTTTTATGTTCCTTTTGTACATGAATAGAATCAAGTATTAATCGTTAAGAATTTGGTTTCTCTTTCTTCTTTTGGTTCTTTTGACCATTGATTGGAATCAAGTCTTATTCCAAAAGGAATTGGTTTCTCATTCTTCTTTATGTTCCATTTGCAATTGATTGGAATCAAGTCTTTATCCTTAAGCAATTGGCTTCTCTTTCTTCTTTAAGTTCTTTTGGCCATTGATTGGAATCAAGTCTTATTCCAAATGGAATTGGTTTCTCATTGACCGTTATGTTCCTTGTGCAATTGATTGGAATCAAGTCTTTATCCTTAAGCAATTGGTTTCTCTTTCTTTTTTAACTTCTTTTGGCCATTGATTGGAATCAAGTCTTATTCCAAAAGGAATTGGTTTCTCATTCTCTATTATGATCCTTTTGTACATGAATAGAATCAAGTATTAATCGTTAAGAATTTGGTTTCTCTTTCTTCTTTTGGTTCTTTTGACCATTGATTGGAATCAAGTCTTATTCCAAAAGGAATTGGTTTCTCATTCTCCTTTATGTTCCATTTGCAATTGATTGGAATCAAGTCTTTATCCTTAAGCAATTGGCTTCTCTTTCTTCTTTAAGTTCTTTTGGCCATTGATTGGAATCAAGTCTTATTCCAAAAGGAATTGGTTTCTCATTCTTCTTTATGTTCCATTTGCAATTGATTGGAATCAAGTCTTTATCCTTAAGCAATTGGCTTCTCTTTCTTCTTTAAGTTCTTTTGGCCATTGATTGGAATCAAGTCTTATTCCAAATGGAATTGGTTTCTCATTCTCTATTATGGTCCTTTTGTACATGAATAGAATCAAGTATTAATCGTTAAGAATTTGGTTTCTCTTTCTTCTTTTGGTTCTTTTGACCATTGATTGGAATCAAGTCTTATTCCAAAAGGAATTGTTTTCTCATTCTCCTTTATGTTCCATTTGCAATTGATTGGAATCAAGTCTTTATCCTTAAGCAATTGGCTTCTCTTTCTTCTTTAAGTTCTTTTGGCCATTGATTGGAATCAAGTCTTATTCCAAATGGAATTGGTTTCTCATTGACCGTTATGTTCCTTGCGCATTTGATTGGAATCAAGTCTTTATCCTTAAGCAATCGGTTTCTCTTTCTTTTTTAACTTCTTTTGGCCATTGATTGGAATCAAGTCTTATTCCAAAAGGAATTGGTTTCTCATTCTCTTTTATGTTCCTTTTGTACATGAATAGAATCAAGTATTAATCGTTAAGAATTTGGTTTCTCTTTCTTCTTTTGGTTCTTTTGACCATTGATTGGAATCAAGTCTTATTCCAAAAGGAATTGGTTTCTCATTCTTCTTTATGTTCCATTTGCAATTGATTGGAATTAAGTCTTTATCCTTAAGCAATTAGCTTGTCTTTCTTCTTTAAGTTCTTTTGGCCATTGATTGGAATCAAGTCTTATTCCAAATGGAATTGGTTTCTCATTGACCGTTATGTTCCGTCATTTGATTGGAATCAAGTCTTTATCCTTAAGCAATCGGTTTCTCTTTCTTTGTTAACTTCTTTTGGCCATTGATTGGAATCAAGTCTTATTCCAAAAGGAATTGGTTTCTCATTCTCTTTTATGTTCCTTTTGTACATGAATAGAATCAAGTATTAATCGTTAAGAATTTGGTTTCTCTTTCTTCTTTTGGTTCTTTTGACCATTAATTGGAATCAAGTCTTATTCCAAAAGGAATTGGTTTCTCATTCTTCTTTATGTTCCATTTGCAATTGATTGGAATTAAGTCTTTATCCTTAAGCAATTAGCTTGTCTTTCTTCTTCATGTTCTTTTGGCCATTGATTGGAATCAAGTCTTATTCCAAATGGAATTGGTTTCTCATTCTTCTTTATGTTCCTTGTGCAATTGATTGGAATCAAGTCTTTATCCTTAAGCAATTGGTTTCTCATTCTTTTTTAAGTTCTTTTGGCCATTGATTGGAATCAAGTCTTATTCCAAAAGGAATTTGTTTCTCATTGACCATTATGTTCCCTGTGCAATTGATTGGAATCAAGTCTTTATCCTTAAGCAATCGGTTTCTCTTTCTTTGTTAACTTCTTTTGGCCATTGATTGGAATCAAGTCTTATTCCAAAAGGAATTGGTTTCTCATTCTCTTTTATGATCCTTTTGTACAGGAATAGAATCAAGTATTAATCGTTAAGAATTTGGTTTCTCTTTCTTCTTTTGGTTCTTTTGACCATTGATTGGAATCAAGTCTTATTCCAAAAGGAATTGGTTTCTCATTCTCCTTTATGTTCCATTTGCAATTGATTGGAATCAAGTCTTTATCCTTAAGCAATTGGCTTCTCTTTCTTCTTTAAGCTCTTTTGGCCATTGATTGGAATCAAGTCTTATTCCAAATGGAATTGGTTTCTCATTGACCGTTATGTTCCTTGTGCATTTGATTGGAATCAAGTCTTTATCCTTAAGCAATCGGTTTCTCTTTCTTTGTTAACTTCTTTTGGCCATTGATTGGAATCAAGTCTTATTCCAAAAGGAATTGGTTTCTCATTCTCTTTTAAGTTCCTTTTGTACATGAACAGAATCAAGTATTAATCGTTAAGAATTTGGTTTCTCTTTCTTCTTTTGGTTCTTTTGACCATTGATTGGAATCAAGTCTTATTCCAAAAGGAATTGGTTTCTCATTCTTCTTTATGTTCCATTTGCAATTGATTGGAATCAAGTCTTTATCCTTAAGCAATTGGCTTCTCTTTCTTCTTTAAGCTCTTTTGGCCATTGATTGGAATCAAGTCTTATTCCAAATGGAATTGGTTTCTCATTGACCGTTATGTTCCTTGTGCATTTGATTGGAATCAAGTCTTTATCCTTAAGCAATCGGTTTCTCTTTCTTTGTTAACTTCTTTTGGCCATTGATTGGAATCAAGTCTTATTCCAAAAGGAATTGGTTTCTCATTCTCTTTTAAGTTCCTTTTGTACATGAACAGAATCAAGTATTAATCGTTAAGAATTTGGTTTCTCTTTCTTCTTTTGGTTCTTTTGACCATTGATTGGAATCAAGTCTTATTCCAAAAGGAATTGGTTTCTCATTCTTCTTTATGTTCCATTTGCAATTGATTGGAATTAAGTCTTTACCCTTAAGCAATTGGCTTCTCTTTCTTCTTTAAGTTCTTTTGGCCAATGATTGGAATCAAGTCTTATTCCAAATGGAATTGGTTTCTCATTGACGGTTATGTTCCTTGTACAATTGATTGGAATCAAGTCTTTATCCTTAAGCAATCGGTTTCTCTTTCTTTTTTAACTTCTTTTGGCCATTGATTGGAATCAAGTCTTATTCCAAAAGGAATTGGTTTCTCATTCTCTATTATGATCCTTTTGTACATGAATAGAATCAAGTATTAATCGTTAAGAATTTGGTTTCTCTTTCTTCTTTTGGTTCTTTTGACCATTGATTGGAATCAAGTCTTATTCCAAAAGGAATTGGTTTCTCATTCTCCTTTATGTTCCTTTTGTACATGAATAGAATCAAGTATTAATCGTTAAGAATTTGGTTTCTCTTTCTTCTTTTGGTTCTTTTGACCATTGATTGGAATCAAGTCTTATTCCAAAAGGAATTGGTTTCTCATTCTTCTTTATGTTCCATTTGCAATTGATTGGAATTAAGTCTTTATCCTTAAGCAATTGGCTTCTCTTTCTTCTTCATGTTCTTTTGGCCATTGATTGGAATCAAGTCTTATTCCAAATGGAATTGGTTTCTCATTGACGGTTATGTTCCTTGTACAATTGATTGGAATCAAGTCTTTATCCTTAAGCAATCGGTTTCTCTTTCTTTTTTAACTTCTTTTGGCCATTGATTGGAATCAAGTCTTATTCCAAAAGGAATTGGTTTCTCATTCTCTTTTATGTTCCTTTTGTACATGAATAGAATCAAGTATTAATCGTTAAGAATTTGGTTTCTCTTTCTTCTTTTGGTTCTTTTGACCATTGATTGGAATCAAGTCTTATTCCAAAAGGAATTGTTTTCTCATTCTCCTTTATGTTCCTTTTGTACATGAATAGAATCAAGTATTAATCGTTAAGAATTTGGTTTCTCTTTCTTCTTTTGGTTCTTTTGACCATTGATTGGAATCAAGTCTTATTCCAAAAGGAATTGGTTTCTCATTCTTCTTTATGTTCCATTTGCAATTGATTGGAATCAAGTCTTTATCCTTAAGCAATTAGCTTGTCTTTCTTCTTCATGTTCTTTTGGCCATTGATTGGAATCAAGTCTTATTCCAAATGGAATTGGTTTCTCATTGACCATTATGTTCCCTGTGCAATTGATTGGAATCAAGTCTTTATCCTTAAGCAATCGGTTTCTCTTTCTTTTTTAACTTCTTTTGGCCATTGATTGGAATCAAGTCTTATTCCAAAAGGAATTGGTTTCTCATTCTCTTTTATGATCCTTTTGTACATGAATAGAATCAAGTATTAATCGTTAAGAATTTGGTTTCTCTTTCTTCTTTTGGTTCTTTTGACCATTGATTGGAATCAAGTCTTATTCCAAAAGGAATTGGTTTCTCATTCTCCTTTATGTTCCATTTGCAATTGATTGGAATCAAGTCTTTATCCTTAAGCAATTGGCTTCTCTTTCTTCTTTAAGTTCTTTTGGCCATTGATTGGAATCAAGTCTTATTCCAAATGGAATTGGTTTCTCATTGACCGTTATGTTCCTTGTGCATTTGATTGGAATCAAGTCTTTATCCTTAAGCAATCGGTTTCTCTTTCTTTGTTAACTTCTTTTGGCCATTGATTGGAATCAAGTCTTATTCCAAAAGGAATTGGTTTCTCATTCTCTTTTATGTTCCTTTTGTACATGAATAGAATCAAGTATTAATCGTTAAGAATTTGGTTTCTCTTTCTTCTTTTGGTTCTTTTGACCATTGATTGGAATCAAGTCTTATTCCAAAAGGAATTGGTTTCTCATTCTTCTTTATGTTCCATTTGCAATTGATTGGAATTAAGTCTTTATCCTTAAGCAATTGGCTTCTCTTTCTTCTTTAAGTTCTTTTGGCCATTGATTGGAATCAAGTCTTATTCCAAATGGAATTGGTTTCTCATTCTCTTTTATGTTCCTTTTGTACATGAATAGAATCAAGTATTAATCGTTAAGAATTTGGTTTCTCTTTCTTCTTTTGGTTCTTTTGACCATTGATTGGAATCAAGTCTTATTCCAAAAGGAATTGGTTTCTCATTCTTCTTTATGTTCCATTTGCAATTGATTGGAATTAAGTCTTTATCCTTAAGCAATTGGCTTCTCTTTCTTCTTTATGTTCTTTTGGCCATTGATTGGAATCAAGTCTTATTCCAAATGGAATTGGTTTCTCATTGACCGTTATGTTCCTTGTGCAATTGATTGGAATCAAGTCTTTATCCTTAAGCAATTGGTTTCTCTTTCTTTTTCAAGTTCTTTTGGCCATTGATTGGAATCAAGTCTTATTCCAAAAGGAATTGGTTTCTCATTCTCTATTATGTTCCTTTTGTACATGAATAGAATCAAGTATTAATCGTTAAGAATTTGGTTTCTCTTTCTTCTTTTGGTTCTTTTGACCATTGATTGGAATCAAGTCTTATTCCAAAAGGAATTGGTTTCTCATTCTCCTTTATGTTCCTTTTGTACATGAATAGAATCAAGTATTAATCGTTAAGAATTTGGTTTCTCTTTCTTCTTTTGGTTCTTTTGACCATTGATTGGAATCAAGTCTTATTCCAAAAGGAATTGGTTTCTCATTCTTCTTTATGTTCCATTTGCAATTGATTGGAATCAAGTCTTTATCCTTAAGCAATTGGCTTCTCTTTCTTCTTTAAGTTCTTTTGGCCATTGATTGGAATCAAGTCTTATTCCAAATGGAATTGGTTTCTGATTGACTTTATGTTCCTTGTGCATTTGATTGGAATGAAGTCTTTATCCTTAAGCAATCGGTTTCTCTTTCTTTGTTAACTTCTTTTGGCCATTGATTGGAATCAAGTCTTATTCCAAAAGGAATTGGTTTCTCATTCTCTATTATGTTCCTTTTGTACATGAATAGAATCAAGTATTAATCGTTAAGAATTTGGTTTCTCTTTCTTCTTTTGGTTCTTTTGACCATTGATTGGAATCAAGTCTTATTCCAAAAGGAATTGGTTTCTCATTCTCCTTTATGTTCCTTTTGTACATGAATAGAATCAAGTATTAATCGTTAAGAATTTGGTTTCTCTTTCTTCTTTTGGTTCTTTTGACCATTGATTGGAATCAAGTCTTATTCCAAAAGGAATTGGTTTCTCATTCTTCTTTATGTTCCATTTGCAATTGATTGGAATTAAGTCTTTATCCTTAAGCAATTAGCTTGTCTTTCTTCTTCATGTTCTTTTGGCCATTGATTGGAATCAAGTCTTATTCCAAATGGAATTGGTTTCTCATTGACCATTATGTTCCTTGTGCAATTGATTGGAATCAAGTCTTTATCCTTAAGCAATCGGTTTCTCTTTCTTTGTTAACTTCTTTTGGCCATTGATTGGAATCAAGTCTTATTCCAAAAGGAATTGGTTTCTCATTCTCTTTTATGATCCTTTTGTACATGAATAGAATCAAGTATTAATCGTTAAGAATTTGGTTTCTCTTTCTTCTTTTGGTTCTTTTGACCATTGATTGGAATCAAGTCTTATTCCAAAAGGAATTGGTTTCTCATTCTCCTTTATGTTCCATTTGCAATTGATTGGAATCAAGTCTTTATCCTTAAGCAATTGGCTTCTCTTTCTTCTTTAAGTTCTTTTGGCCATTGATTGGAATCAAGTCTTATTCCAAATGGAATTGGTTTCTCATTGACCGTTATGTTCCTTGTGCATTTGATTGGAATCAAGTCTTTATCCTTAAGCAATCGGTTTCTCTTTCTTTGTTAACTTCTTTTGGCCATTGATTGGAATCAAGTCTTATTCCAAAAGGAATTGGTTTCTCATTCTCTTTTATGTTCCTTTTGTACATGAATAGAATCAAGTATTAATCGTTAAGAATTTGGTTTCTCTTTCTTCTTTTGGTTCTTTTGACCATTGATTGGAATCAAGTCTTATTCCAAAAGGAATTGGTTTCTCATTCTTCTTTATGTTCCATTTGCAATTGATTGGAATTAAGTCTTTATCCTTAAGCAATTGGCTTCTCTTTCTTCTTTAAGTTCTTTTGGCCAATGATTGGAATCAAGTCTTATTCCAAATGGAATTGGTTTCTCATTCTCTTTTATGTTCCTTTTGTACATGAATAGAATCAAGTATTAATCGTTAAGAATTTGGTTTCTCTTTCTTCTTTTGGTTCTTTTGACCATTGATTGGAATCAAGTCTTATTCCAAAAGGAATTGGTTTCTCATTCTTCTTTATGTTCCATTTGCAATTGATTGGAATTAAGTCTTTATCCTTAAGCAATTAGCTTGTCTTTCTTCTTCATGTTCTTTTGGCCATTGATTGGAATCAAGTCTTATTCCAAATGGAATTGGTTTCTCATTGACCGTTATGTTCCTTGTGCAATTGATTGGAATCAAGTCTTTATCCTTAAGCAATTGGTTTCTCATTCTTTTTTAAGTTCTTTTGGCCATTGATTGGAATCAAGTCTTATTCCAAATGGAATTGGTTTCTCATTGACCGTTATGTTCCTTGTGCAATTGATTGGAATCAAGTCTTTATCCTTAAGCAATCGGTTTCTCTTTCTTTTTTAACTTCTTTTGGCCATTGATTGGAATCAAGTCTTATTCCAAAAGGAATTGGTTTCTCATTCTCTTTTATGATCCTTTTGTACATGAATAGAATCAAGTATTAATCGTTAAGAATTTGGTTTCTCTTTCTTCTTTTGGTTCTTTTGACCATTGATTGGAATCAAGTCTTATTCCAAAAGGAATTGGTTTCTCATTCTCCTTTATGTTCCATTTGCAATTGATTGGAATCAAGTCTTTATCCTTAAGCAATTGGCTTCTCTTTCTTCTTTAAGTTCTTTTGGCCATTGATTGGAATCAAGTCTTATTCCAAATGGAATTGGTTTCTCATTGACCGTTATGTTCCTTGTGCATTTGATTGGAATCAAGTCTTTATCCTTAAGCAATCGGTTTCTCTTTCTTTGTTAACTTCTTTTGGCCATTGATTGGAATCAAGTCTTATTCCAAAAGGAATTGGTTTCTCATTCTCTTTTATGTTCCTTTTGTACATGAATAGAATCAAGTATTAATCGTTAAGAATTTGGTTTCTCTTTCTTCTTTTGGTTCTTTTGACCATTGATTGGAATCAAGTCTTATTCCAAAAGGAATTGGTTTCTCATTCTTCTTTATGTTCCATTTGCAATTGATTGGAATTAAGTCTTTATCCTTAAGCAATTGGCTTCTCTTTCTTCTTTAAGTTCTTTTGGCCATTGATTGGAATCAAGTCTTATTCCAAAAGGAATTGGTTTCTCATTCTCTATTATGTTCCTTTTGTACATGAATAGAATCAAGTATTAATCGTTAAGAATTTGGTTTCTCTTTCTTCTTTTGGTTCTTTTGACCATTGATTGGAATCAAGTCTTATTCCAAAAGGAATTGGTTTCTCATTCTCCTTTATGTTCCATTTGCAATTGATTGGAATCAAGTCTTTATCCTTAAGCAATTGGCTTCTCTTTCTTCTTTAAGTTCTTTTGGCCATTGATTGGAATCAAGTCTTATTCCAAATGGAATTGGTTTCTCATTGACCGTTATGTTCCTTGTGCAATTGATTGGAATCAAGTCTTTATCCTTAAGCAATCGGTTTCTCTTTCTTTGTTAACTTCTTTTGGCCATTGATTGGAATCAAGTCTTATTCCAAAAGGAATTGGTTTCTCATTCTCTTTTATGATCCTTTTGTACATGAATAGAATCAAGTATTAATCGTTAAGAATTTGGTTTCTCTTTCTTCTTTTGGTTCTTTTGACCATTGATTGGAATCAAGTCTTATTCCAAAAGGAATTGGTTTCTCATTCTCCTTTATGTTCCATTTGCAATTGATTGGAATCAAGTCTTTATCCTTAAGCAATTGGCTTCTCTTTCTTCTTTAAGTTCTTTTGGCCATTGATTGGAATCAAGTCTTATTCCAAATGGAATTGGTTTCTCATTGACCGTTATGTTCCTTGTGCATTTGATTGGAATCAAGTCTTTATCCTTAAGCAATCGGTTTCTCTTTCTTTGTTAACTTCTTTTGGCCATTGATTGGAATCAAGTCTTATTCCAAAAGGAATTGGTTTCTCATTCTCTTTTATGTTCCTTTTGTACATGAATAGAATCAAGTATTAATCGTTAAGAATTTGGTTTCTCTTTCTTCTTTTGGTTCTTTTGACCATTGATTGGAATCAAGTCTTATTCCAAAAGGAATTGGTTTCTCATTCTTCTTTATGTTCCATTTGCAATTGATTGGAATTAAGTCTTTATCCTTAAGCAATTGGCTTCTCTTTCTTCTTTAAGTTCTTTTGGCCATTGATTGGAATCAAGTCTTATTCCAAATGGAATTGGTTTCTCATTGACCGTTATGTTCCTTGTACAATTGATTGGAATCAAGTCTTTATCCTTAAGCAATCGGTTTCTCTTTCTTTTCACTTCTTTTGGCCATTGATTGGAATCAAGTCTTATTCCAAAAGGAATTGGTTTCTCATTCTCTATTATGATCCTTTTGTACATGAATAGAATCAAGTATTAA
The DNA here is from genome assembly GCA_031439585.1 of Pterocarpus macrocarpus. Classification (NCBI taxonomy): domain Eukaryota; kingdom Viridiplantae; phylum Streptophyta; class Magnoliopsida; order Fabales; family Fabaceae; genus Pterocarpus; species Pterocarpus macrocarpus. Next base: position 39,414,177 of record CM062515.1, read on the forward strand.
TCGTTAAGAATTTGGTTTCTCTTTCTTCTTTTGGTTCTTTTGACCATTGATTGGAATCAAGTCTTATTCCAAAAGGAATTGGTTTCTCATTCTCCTTTATGTTCCATTTGCAATTGATTGGAATCAAGTCTTTATCCTTAAGCAATTGGCTTCTCTTTCTTCTTTAAGTTCTTTTGGCCATTGATTGGAATCAAGTCTTATTCCAAATGGAATTGGTTTCTCATTGACCGTTATGTTCCTTGTGCATTTGATTGGAATCAAGTCTTTATCCTTAAGCAATCGGTTTCTCTTTCTTTGTTAACTTCTTTTGGCCATTGATTGGAATCAAGTCTTATTCCAAAAGGAATTGGTTTCTCATTCTCTTTTATGTTCCTTTTGTACATGAATAGAATCAAGTATTAATCGTTAAGAATTTGGTTTCTCTTTCTTCTTTTGGTTCTTTTGACCATTGATTGGAATCAAGTCTTATTCCAAAAGGAATTGGTTTCTCATTCTTCTTTATGTTCCATTTGCAATTGATTGGAATCAAGTCTTTATCCTTAAGCAATTGGCTTCTCTTTCTTCTTTAAGTTCTTTTGGCCATTGATTGGAATCAAGTCTTATTCCAAATGGAATTGGTTTCTCATTCTCTTTTATGTTCCTTTTGTACATGAATAGAATCAAGTATTAATCGTTAAGAATTTGGTTTCTCTTTCTTCTTTTGGTTCTTTTGACCATTGATTGGAATCAAGTCTTATTCCAAAAGGAATTGGTTTCTCATTCTTCTTTATGTTCCATTTGCAATTGATTGGAATCAAGTCTTTATCCTTAAGCAATTGGCTTCTCTTTCTTCTTTAAGTTCTTTTGGCCATTGATTGGAATCAAGTCTTATTCCAAATGGAATTGGTTTCTCATTCTGATTATGTTCCTTGTGCAGTTGATTGGAATCAAGTCTTTATCCTTCAGCAATTGGTTTCTCTTTGCACTTTAAGTTCTTTTGGCCATTGATTGGAATCAAGTCTTATTCCAAAAGGAATTGGTTTCTCATTCTCTATTATGATCCTTTTGTACATGAATAGAATCAAGTATTAATCGTTAAGAATTTGGTTTCTCTTTCTTCTTTTGGTTCTTTTGACCATTGATTGGAATCAAGTCTTATTCCAAAAGGAATTGGTTTCTCATTCTCCTTTATGTTCCATTTGCAATTGATTGGAATCAAGTCTTTATCCTTAAGCAATTGGCTTCTCTTTCTTCTTTAAGTTCTTTTGGCCATTGATTGGAATCAAGTCTTATTCCAAATGGAATTGGTTTCTCATTCTTCTTTATGTTCCATTTGCAATTGATTGGAATCAAGTCTTTATCCTTAAGCAATCGGTTTCTCTTTCTTCTTTAAGTTCTTTTGGCCATTGATTGGAATCAAGTCTTATTCCAAATGGAATTGGTTTCTCATTCTCTTTTATGTTCCTTTTGTACATGAATAGAATCAAGTATTAATCGTTAAGAATTTGGTTTCTCTTTCTTCTTTTGGTTCTTTTGACCATTGATTGGAATCAAGTCTTATTCCAAAAGGAATTGGTTTCTCATTCTCCTTTATGTTCCATTTGCAATTGATTGGAATCAAGTCTTTATCCTTAAGCAATTGGCTTCTCTTTCTTCTTTAAGTTCTTTTGGCCATTGATTGGAATCAAGTCTTATTCCAAATGGAATTGGTTTCTCATTGACCGTTATGTTCCTTGTGCATTTGATTGGAATCAAGTCTTTATCCTTAAGCAATCGGTTTCTCTTTCTTTGTTAACTTCTTTTGGCCATTGATTGGAATCAAGTCTTATTCCAAAAGGAATTGGTTTCTCATTCTCTTTTATGTTCCTTTTGTACATGAATAGAATCAAGTATTAATCGTTAAGAATTTGGTTTCTCTTTCTTCTTTTGGTTCTTTTGACCATTGATTGGAATCAAGTCTTATTCCAAAAGGAATTGGTTTCTCATTCTTCTTTATGTTCCATTTGCAATTGATTGGAATTAAGTCTTTATCCTTAAGCAATTAGCTTGTCTTTCTTCTTCATGTTCTTTTGGCCATTGATTGGAATCAAGTCTTATTCCAAATGGAATTGGTTTCTCATTGACCGTTATGTTCCTTGTGCAATTGATTGGAATCAAGTCTTTATCCTTAAGCAATTGGTTTCTCATTCTTTTTTAAGTTCTTTTGGCCATTGATTGGAATCAAGTCTTATTCCAAAAGGAATTTGTTTCTCATTGACCATTATGTTCCCTGTGCAATTGATTGGAATCAAGTCTTTATCCTTAAGCAATCGGTTTCTCTTTCTTTTTTAACTTCTTTTGGCCATTGATTGGAATCAAGTCTTATTCCAAAAGGAATTGGTTTCTCATTCTCTTTTATGATCCTTTTGTACATGAATAGAATCAAGTATTAATCGTTAAGAATTTGGTTTCTCTTTCTTCTTTTGGTTCTTTTGACCATTGATTGGAATCAAGTCTTATTCCAAAAGGAATTGGTTTCTCATTCTCCTTTATGTTCCATTTGCAATTGATTGGAATCAAGTCTTTATCCTTAAGCAATTGGCTTCTCTTTCTTCTTTAAGTTCTTTTGGCCATTGATTGGAATCAAGTCTTATTCCAAATGGAATTGGTTTCTCATTGACCGTTATGTTCCTTGTGCATTTGATTGGAATCAAGTCTTTATCCTTAAGCAATCGGTTTCTCTTTCTTTGTTAACTTCTTTTGGCCATTGATTGGAATCAAGTCTTATTCCAAAAGGAATTGGTTTCTCATTCTCTTTTATGTTCCTTTTGTACATGAATAGAATCAAGTATTAATCGTTAAGAATTTGGTTTCTCTTTCTTCTTTTGGTTCTTTTGACCATTGATTGGAATCAAGTCTTATTCCAAAAGGAATTGGTTTCTCATTCTTCTTTATGTTCCATTTGCAATTGATTGGAATTAAGTCTTTATCCTTAAGCAATTGGCTTCTCTTTCTTCTTTAAGTTCTTTTGGCCATTGATTGGAATCAAGTCTTATTCCAAATGGAATTGGTTTCTCATTCACGGTTATGTTCCTTGTACAATTGATTGGAATCAAGTCTTTATCCTTAAGCAATTGGCTTCTCTTTCTTCTTTAAGTTCTTTTGGCCATTGATTGGAATCAAGTCTTATTCCAAATGGAATTGGTTTCTCATTGACCGTTATGTTCCTTGTGCATTTGATTGGAATCAAGTCTTTATCCTTAAGCAATCGGTTTCTCTTTCTTTGTTAACTTCTTTTGGCCATTGATTGGAATCAAGTCTTATTCCAAAAGGAATTGGTTTCTCATTCTCTTTTATGTTCCTTTTGTACATGAATAGAATCAAGTATTAATCGTTAAGAATTTGGTTTCTCTTTCTTCTTTTGGTTCTTTTGACCATTGATTGGAATCAAGTCTTATTCCAAAAGGAATTGGTTTCTCATTCTTCTTTATGTTCCATTTGCAATTGATTGGAATTAAGTCTTTACCCTTAAGCAATTGGCTTCTCTTTCTTCTTTAAGTTCTTTTGGCCATTGATTGGAATCAAGTCTTATTCCAAATGGAATTGGTTTCTCATTGACGGTTATGTTCCTTGTACAATTGATTGGAATCAAGTCTTTATCCTTAAGCAATCGGTTTCTCTTTCTTTTTTAACTTCTTTTGGCCATTGATTGGAATCAAGTCTTATTCCAAAAGGAATTGGTTTCTCATTCTCTATTATGATCCTTTTGTACATGAATAGAATCAAGTATTAATCGTTAAGAATTTGGTTTCTCTTTCTTCTTTTGGTTCTTTTGACCATTGATTGGAATCAAGTCTTATTCCAAAAGGAATTGTTTTCTCATTCTCCTTTATGTTCCTTTTGTACATGAATAGAATCAAGTATTAATCGTTAAGAATTTGGTTTCTCTTTCTTCTTTTGGTTCTTTTGACCATTGATTGGAATCAAGTCTTATTCCAAAAGGAATTGGTTTCTCATTCTTCTTTATGTTCCATTTGCAATTGATTGGAATTAAGTCTTTATCCTTAAGCAATTAGCTTGTCTTTCTTCTTCATGTTCTTTTGGCCATTGATTGGAATCAAGTCTTATTCCAAATGGAATTGGTTTCTCATTGTCCGTTATGTTCCTTGTGCAATTGATTGGAATCAAGTCTTTATCCTTAAGCAATCGGTTTCTCTTTCTTTTAACTTCTTTTGGCCATTGATTGGAATCAAGTCTTATTCCAAAAGGAATTGGTTTCTCATTCTCTTTTATGATCCTTTTGTACATGAATAGAATCAAGTATTAATCGTTAAGAATTTGGTTTCTCTTTCTTCTTTTGGTTCTTTTGACCATTGATTGGAATCAAGTCTTATTCCAAAAGGAATTGGTTTCTCATTCTCCTTTATGTTCCATTTGCAATTGATTGGAATCAAGTCTTTATCCTTAAGCAATTGGCTTCTCTTTCTTCTTTAAGTTCTTTTGGCCATTGATTGGAATCAAGTCTTATTCCAAAAGGAATTAGTTTCTCATTGACCGTTATGTTCCCTGTGCAATTGATTGGAATCAAGTCTTTATCCTTAAGCAATCGGTTTCTCTTTCTTTTTAACTTCTTTTGGCCATTGATTGGAATCAAGTCTTATTCCAAAAGGAATTGGTTTCTCATTCTCTTTTATGATCCTTTTGTACATGAATAGAATCAAGTATTAATCGTTAAGAATTTGGTTTCTCTTTCTTCTTTTGGTTCTTTTGACCATTGATTGGAATCAAGTCTTATTCCAAAAGGAATTGGTTTCTCATTCTCCTTTATGTTCCATTTGCAATTGATTGGAATCAAGTCTTTATCCTTAAGCAATTGGCTTCTCTTTCTTCTTTAAGTTCTTTTGGCCATTGATTGGAATCAAGTCTTATTCCAAATGGAATTGGTTTCTCATTGACCGTTATGTTCCTTGTGCATTTGATTGGAATCAAGTCTTTATCCTTAAGCAATCGGTTTCTCTTTCTTTGTTAACTTCTTTTGGCCATTGATTGGAATCAAGTCTTATTCCAAAAGGAATTGGTTTCTCATTCTCTTTTATGTTCCTTTTGTACATGAATAGAATCAAGTATTAATCGTTAAGAATTTGGTTTCTCTTTCTTCTTTTGGTTCTTTTGACCATTGATTGGAATCAAGTCTTATTCCAAAAGGAATTGGTTTCTCATTCTTCTTTATGTTCCATTTGCAATTGATTGGAATTAAGTCTTTATCCTTAAGCAATTGGCTTCTCTTTCTTCTTTAAGTTCTTTTGGCCATTGATTGGAATCAAGTCTTATTCCAAATGGAATTGGTTTCTCATTGACCGTTATGTTCCTTGTACAATTGATTGGAATCAAGTCTTTATCCTTAAGCAATCGGTTTCTCTTTCTTTTTTAACTTCTTTTGGCCATTGATTGGAATCAAGTCTTATTCCAAAAGGAATTGGTTTCTCATTCTCTATTATGATCCTTTTGTACATGAATAGAATCAAGTATTAATCGTTAAGAATTTGGTTTCTCTTTCTTCTTTTGGTTCTTTTGACCATTGATTGGAATCAAGTCTTATTCCAAAAGGAATTGGTTTCTCATTCTCCTTTATGTTCCATTTGCAATTGATTGGAATCAAGTCTTTATCCTTAAGCAATTGGCTTCTCTTTCTTCTTTAAGTTCTTTTGGCCATTGATTGGAATCAAGTCTTATTCCAAATGGAATTGGTTTCTCATTGACCGTTATGTTCCTTGTGCATTTGATTGGAATCAAGTCTTTATCCTTAAGCAATCGGTTTCTCTTTCTTTGTTAACTTCTTTTGGCCATTGATTGGAATCAAGTCTTATTCCAAAAGGAATTGGTTTCTCATTCTCTTTTATGTTCCTTTTGTACATGAATAGAATCAAGTATTAATCGTTAAGAATTTGGTTTCTCTTTCTTCTTTTGGTTCTTTTGACCATTGATTGGAATCAAGTCTTATTCCAAAAGGAATTGGTTTCTCATTCTTCTTTATGTTCCATTTGCAATTGATTGGAATTAAGTCTTTATCCTTAAGCAATTGGCTTCTCTTTCTTCTTTAAGTTCTTTTGGCCATTGATTGGAATCAAGTCTTATTCCAAATGGAATTGGTTTCTCATTCTCTTTTATGTTCCTTTTGTACATGAATAGAATCAAGTATTAATCGTTAAGAATTTGGTTTCTCTTTCTTCTTTTGGTTCTTTTGACCATTGATTGGAATCAAGTCTTATTCCAAAGGAATTGGTTTCTCATTCTTCTTTATGTTCCATTTGCAATTGATTGGAATCAAGTCTTTATCCTTAAGCAATTGGCTTCTCTTTCTTCTTTAAGTTCTTTTGGCCATTGATTGGAATCAAGTCTTATTCCAAATGGAATTGGTTTCTCATTGACCGTTATGTTCCTTGTGCAATTGATTGGAATCAAGTCTTTATCCTTAAGCAATTGGTTTCTCTTTCTTTTTAACTTCTTTTGGCCATTGATTGGAATCAAGTCTTATTCCAAAAGGAATTGGTTTCTCATTCTCTTTTATGATCCTTTTGTACATGAATAGAATCAAGTATTAATCGTTAAGAATTTGGTTTCTCTTTCTTCTTTTGGTTCTTTTGACCATTGATTGGAATCAAGTCTTATTCCAAAAGGAATTGGTTTCTCATTCTCCTTTATGTTCCATTTGCAATTGATTGGAATCAAGTCTTTATCCTTAAGCAATTGGCTTCTCTTTCTTCTTTAAGTTCTTTTGGCCATTGATTGGAATCAAGTCTTATTCCAAATGGAATTGGTTTCTCATTCTTCTTTATGTTCCATTTGCAATTGATTGGAATCAAGTCTTTATCCTTAAGCAATCGGTTTCTCTTTCTTCTTTAAGTTCTTTTGGCCATTGATTGGAATCAAGTCTTATTCCAAATGGAATTGGTTTCTCATTCTCTATTATGGTCCTTTTGTACATGAATAGAATCAAGTATTAATCGTTAAGAATTTGGTTTCTCTTTCTTCTTTTGGTTCTTTTGACCATTGATTGGAATCAAGTCTTATTCCAAAAGGAATTGGTTTCTCATTCTCCTTTATGTTCCATTTGCAATTGATTGGAATCAAGTCTTTATCCTTAAGCAATTGGCTTCTCTTTCTTCTTTAAGTTCTTTTGGCCATTGATTGGAATCAAGTCTTATTCCAAATGGAATTGGTTTCTCATTGACCGTTATGTTCCTTGTGCATTTGATTGGAATCAAGTCTTTATCCTTAAGCAATCGGTTTCTCTTTCTTTGTTAACTTCTTTTGGCCATTGATTGGAATCAAGTCTTATTCCAAAAGGAATTGGTTTCTCATTCTCTTTTATGTTCCTTTTGTACATGAATAGAATCAAGTATTAATCGTTAAGAATTTGGTTTCTCTTTCTTCTTTTGGTTCTTTTGACCATTAATTGGAATCAAGTCTTATTCCAAAAGGAATTGGTTTCTCATTCTTCTTTATGTTCCATTTGCAATTGATTGGAATTAAGTCTTTATCCTTAAGCAATTAGCTTGTCTTTCTTCTTCATGTTCTTTTGGCCATTGATTGGAATCAAGTCTTATTCCAAATGGAATTGGTTTCTCATTGACCGTTATGTTCCTTGTGCAATTGATTGGAATCAAGTCTTTATCCTTAAGCAATTGGTTTCTCATTCTTTTTTAAGTTCTTTTGGCCATTGATTGGAATCAAGTCTTATTCCAAAAGGAATTTGTTTCTCATTGACCATTATGTTCCCTGTGCAATTGATTGGAATCAAGTCTTTATCCTTAAGCAATCGGTTTCTCTTTCTTTTTTAACTTCTTTTGGCCATTGATTGGAATCAAGTCTTATTCCAAAAGGAATTGGTTTCTCATTCTCTTTTATGATCCTTTTGTACATGAATAGAATCAAGTATTAATCGTTAAGAATTTGGTTTCTCTTTCTTCTTTTGGTTCTTTTGACCATTGATTGGAATCAAGTCTTATTCCAAAAGGAATTGGTTTCTCATTCTCCTTTATGTTCCATTTGCAATTGATTGGAATCAAGTCTTTATCCTTAAGCAATTGGCTTCTCTTTCTTCTTTAAGTTCTTTTGGCCATTGATTGGAATCAAGTCTTATTCCAAATGGAATTGGTTTCTCATTGACCGTTATGTTCCTTGTGCATTTGATTGGAATCAAGTCTTTATCCTTAAGCAATCGGTTTCTCTTTCTTTGTTAACTTCTTTTGGCCATTGATTGGAATCAAGTCTTATTCCAAAAGGAATTGGTTTCTCATTCTCTTTTATGTTCCTTTTGTACATGAATAGAATCAAGTATTAATCGTTAAGAATTTGGTTTCTCTTTCTTCTTTTGGTTCTTTTGACCATTGATTGGAATCAAGTCTTATTCCAAAAGGAATTGGTTTCTCATTCTTCTTTATGTTCCATTTGCAATTGATTGGAATTAAGTCTTTATCCTTAAGCAATTGGCTTCTCTTTCTTCTTTAAGTTCTTTTGGCCATTGATTGGAATCAAGTCTTATTCCAAATGGAATTGGTTTCTCATTCTCCTTTATGTTCCTTGTACAATTGATTGGAATCAAGTCTTTATCCTTAAGCAATTGGCTTCTCTTTCTTCTTTAAGTTCTTTTGGCCATTGATTGGAATCAAGTCTTATTCCAAATGGAATTGGTTTCTCATTGACCGTTATGTTCCTTGTGCATTTGATTGGAATCAAGTCTTTATCCTTAAGCAATCGGTTTCTCTTTCTTTGTTAACTTCTTTTGGCCATTGATTGGAATCAAGTCTTATTCCAAAAGGAATTGGTTTCTCATTCTCTTTTATGTTCCTTTTGTACATGAATAGAATCAAGTATTAATCGTTAAGAATTTGGTTTCTCTTTCTTCTTTTGGTTCTTTTGACCATTGATTGGAATCAAGTCTTATTCCAAAAGGAATTGGTTTCTCATTCTTCTTTATGTTCCATTTGCAATTGATTGGAATTAAGTCTTTATCCTTAAGCAATTGGCTTCTCTTTCTTCTTTAAGTTCTTTTGGCCATTGATTGGAATCAAGTCTTATTCCAAATGGAATTGGTTTCTCATTGGATTTATGTTCCTTGTACAATTGATTGGAATCAAGTCTTTATCCTTAAGCAATCGGTTTCTCTTTCTCTTTTAACTTCTTTTGGCCATTGATTGGAATCAAGTCTTATTCCAAAAGGAATTGGTTTCTCATTCTCTATTATGATCCTTTTGTACATGAATAGAATCAAGTATTAATCGTTAAGAATTTGGTTTCTCTTTCTTCTTTTGGTTCTTTTGACCATTGATTGGAATCAAGTCTTATTCCAAAAGGAATTGTTTTCTCATTCTCCTTTATGTTCCTTTTGTACATGAATAGAATCAAGTATTAATCGTTAAGAATTTGGTTTCTCTTTCTTCTTTTGGTTCTTTTGACCATTGATTGGAATCAAGTCTTATTCCAAAAGGAATTGGTTTCTCATTCTTCTTTATGTTCCATTTGCAATTGATTGGAATTAAGTCTTTATCCTTAAGCAATTAGCTTGTCTTTCTTCTTCATGTTCTTTTGGCCATTGATTGGAATCAAGTCTTATTCCAAATGGAATTGGTTTCTCATTGACCGTTATGTTCCTTGTACAATTGATTGGAATCAAGTCTTTATCCTTAAGCAATCGGTTTCTCTTTCTTTTTTAACTTCTTTTGGCCATTGATTGGAATCAAGTCTTATTCCAAAAGGAATTGGTTTCTCATTCTCTTTTATGTTCCTTTTGTACATGAATAGAATCAAGTATTAATCGTTAAGAATTTGGTTTCTCTTTCTTCTTTTGGTTCTTTTGACCATTTATTGGAATCAAGTCTTATTCCAAAAGGAATTGTTTTCTCATTCTCCTTTATGTTCCTTTTGTACATGAATAGAATCAAGTATTAATCGTTAAGAATTTGGTTTCTCTTTCTTCTTTTGGTTCTTTTGACCATTAATTGGAATCAAGTCTTATTCCAAAAGGAATTGGTTTCTCATTCTTCTTTATGTTCCATTTGCAATTGATTGGAATTAAGTCTTTATCCTTAAGCAATTAGCTTGTCTTTCTTCTTCATGTTCTTTTGGCCATTGATTGGAATCAAGTCTTATTCCAAATGGAATTGGTTTCTCATTGACCGTTATGTTCCTTGTGCAATTGATTGGAATCAAGTCTTTATCCTTAAGCAATTGGTTTCTCATTCTTTTTTAAGTTCTTTTGGCCATTGATTGGAATCAAGTCTTATTCCAAAAGGAATTAGTTTCTCATTGACCGTTATGTTCCCTGTGCAATTGATTGGAATCAAGTCTTTATCCTTAAGCAATCGGTTTCTCTTTCTTTTTTAACTTCTTTTGGCCATTGATTGGAATCAAGTCTTATTCCAAAAGGAATTGGTTTCTCATTCTCTTTTATGATCCTTTTGTACATGAATAGAATCAAGTATTAATCGTTAAGAATTTGGTTTCTCTTTCTTCTTTTGGTTCTTTTGACCATTGATTGGAATCAAGTCTTATTCCAAAAGGAATTGGTTTCTCATTCTCCTTTATGTTCCATTTGCAATTGATTGGAATCAAGTCTTTATCCTTAAGCAATTGGCTTCTCTTTCTTCTTTAAGTTCTTTTGGCCATTGATTGGAATCAAGTCTTATTCCAAATGGAATTGGTTTCTCATTCTCCTTTATGTTCCTTGTGCATTTGATTGGAATCAAGTCTTTATCCTTAAGCAATCGGTTTCTCTTTCTTTGTTAACTTCTTTTGGCCATTGATTGGAATCAAGTCTTATTCCAAAAGGAATTGGTTTCTCATTCTCTTTTATGTTCCTTTTGTACATGAATAGAATCAAGTATTAATCGTTAAGAATTTGGTTTCTCTTTCTTCTTTTGGTTCTTTTGACCATTGATTGGAATCAAGTCTTATTCCAAAAGGAATTGGTTTCTCATTCTTCTTTATGTTCCATTTGCAATTGATTGGAATTAAGTCTTTATCCTTAAGCAATTAGCTTGTCTTTCTTCTTCATGTTCTTTTGGCCATTGATTGGAATCAAGTTGATACGTGCTCCGGAGGACAAATTGGACATTCTAGCATAAGGGGCCAAGATGGAGATTTTACCATGCCAGTAGGACCAATCACACGAGCAAGAGCAAAGAGGTTAAGAGAAGACTTTGGGAACTTGGCCAAAGCAATTGTGGAAGAAATGTATCAAGAATGGGCCAAGGAGCCCAAGATGCCAACTCATACTAATGGACAACCCAAGATCTTGTTATTTGCTGCAAATTGGGCTTAGAAGCTTATTTTGGCCATATTGGGCCATTATCCTATTTTGGCCTTGTTTAGTTAGTTTAAGTATTTAGGACATCTAAACTTTTAGTTATTTTATTTGGCCCATGTTTTATGTTTTATGTTTTATGTTTTATGTTTTATCCAACCCAATTCATATTATTTAGTATCAGAACACTTCTTATTGGGCTTGGACTTAGTTTAAGTGTCTAAACTAGTGTAAGAGGTTATAAATACCTCAAGGAACACATTGTTTAGCAGTTTTTGATTAATTGAAATTCTGTTTTGTTTTCTTTCAAGAAAACAGTTCCTTTGTGTGCAAGTGAGGTGAGTGATTTGCTTTGCTTGTTGCATCAAGAAATTGAGAGAATTCATCCTAAGGTAAGTTCCTTGTGATATTCAATCAATTTCTGTTCTATCTTTTCCCTGTTATCTACGTTTCCAAGGACAGGTTTCTTGGGGGTTTAGTAGGGAGGGTCTTTATTCTACATCTTGTTTTCTATCAAAGTGTGTGCCTGGGGTTTCTGGATCTTTATATCCACGGGGTTCCTTTTATCATTTGGTATCACAACCCAAGATCTTGTTCCTTTTATCACAAGGAACTTACCTTAGGATGAATTCTCTCAATTTCTTGATGCAACAAGCAAAGCAAATCACTCACCTCACTTGCACATAAAGGAACTGTTTTCTTGAAAGAAAACAAAACAGAATTTCAATTAATCAAAAACTGCTAAACAATGTGTTCCTTGAGGTATTTATAACCTCTTACACTAGTTTAGACACTTAAACTAAGTCCAAGCCCAATAAGAAGTGTTCTGATACTAAATAATATGAATTGGGTTGGATAAAACATAAAACATAAAACATAAAACATAAAACATGGGCCAAATAAAATAACTAAAAGTTTAGATGTCCTAAATACTTAAACTAACTAAACAAGGCCAAAATAGGATAATGGCCCAATATGGCCAAAATAAGCTTCTAAGCCCAATTTGCAGCAAATAACAAGATCTTGGGTTGTCCATTAGTATGAGTTGGCATCTTGGGCTCCTTGGCCCATTCTTGATACATTTCTTCCACAATTGCTTTGGCCAAGTTCCCAAAGTCTTCTCTTAACCTCTTTGCTCTTGCTCGTGTGATTGGTCCTACTGGCATGGTAAAATCTCCATCTTGGCCCCTTATGCTAGAATGTCCAATTTGTCCTCAGAGCAATCAACTTTGATTCAATCAATGGTCAAAGTTAACAAAGAAAGAGAAACCGATTGCTTAAGGATAAAGACTTGATTCCAATCAAATGCGCAAGGAACATAACGGTCAATGAGAAACCAATTCCATTTGGAATAAGACTTGATTCCAATCATTGGCCAAAAGAACTTAAAGAAGAAAGAGAAGCCAATTGCTTAAGGATAAAGACTTAATTCCAATCAATTGCAAATGGAACATAAAGAAGAATGAGAAACCAATTCCTTTTGGAATAAGACTTGATTCCAATCAATGGTCAAAAGAACCAAAAGAAGAAAGAGAAACCAAATTCTTAACGATTAATACTTGATTCTATTCATGTACAAAAGGAACATAAAAGAGAATGAGAAACCAATTCCATTTGGAATAAGACTTGATTCCAATCATTGGCCAAAAGAAGTTAACAAAGAAAGAGAAACCGATTGCTTAAGGATAAAGACTTGATTCCAATCAAATGCAAGGAACATAACGGTCAATGAGAAACCAATTCCATTTGGAATAAGACTTGATTCCAATCAATGGCCAAAAGAACTTAAAGAAGAAAGACAAGCTAATTGCTTAAGGATAAAGACTTAATTCCAATCAATTGCAAATGGAACATAAAGAAGAATGAGAAACCAATTCCTTTTGGAATAAGACTTGATTCCAATCAATGGTCAAAAGAACCAAAAGAAGAAAGAGAAACCAAATTCTTAACGATTAATACTTGATTCTATTCATGTACAAAAGGATCATAAAAGAGAATGAGAAACCAATTCCATTTGGAATAAGACTTGATTCCAATCATTGGCCAAAAGAACTTAAAGAAGAAAGATAAGCCAATTGCTTAAGGATAAAGACTTAATTCCTATCAATTGCAAATGGAACATAAAGAAGAATGAGAAACCAATTCCCTTTGGAATAAGACTTGATTCCAATCAATGGTCAAAAGAACCAAAAGAAGAAAGAGAAACCAAATTCTTAACGATTAATACTTGATTCTATTCATGTACAAAAGGAACATAAAAGAGAATGAGAAACCAATTCCATTTGGAATAAGACTTGATTCCAATCATTGGCCAAAAGAACTTAAAGAAGAAAGAGAAGCCAATTGCTTAAGGATAAAGACTTAATTCCAATCAATTGCAAATGGAACATAAAGAAGAATGAGAAACCAATTCCATTTGGAATAAGACTTGATTCCAATCAATGGCCAAAAGAACTTAAAGAAGAAAGAGAAGCCAATTGCTTAAGGATAAAGACTTAATTCCAATCAATTGCAAATGGAACATAAAGAAGAATGAGAAACCAATTCCTTTTGGAATAAGACTTGATTCCAATCAATGGTCAAAAGAACCAAAAGAAGAAAGAGAAACCAAATTCTTAACGATTAATACTTGATTCTATTCATGTACAAAAGGATCATAAAAGAGAATGAGAAACCAATTCCATTTGGAATAAGACTTGATTCCAATCATTGGCCAAAAGAACTTAAAGAAGAAAGAGAAGCCAATTGCTTAAGGATAAAGACTTAATTCCAATCAATTGCAAATGGAACATAAAGAAGAATGAGAAACCAATTCCTTTTGGAATAAGACTTGATTCCAATCAATGGTCAAAAGAACCAAAAGAAGAAAGAGAAACCAAATTCTTAACGATTAATACTTGATTCTATTCATGTACAAAAGGAACATAAAAGAGAATGAGAAACCAATTCCATTTGGAATAAGACTTGATTCCAATCATTGGCCAAAAGAAGTTAACAAAGAAAGAGAAACCGATTGCTTAAGGATAAAGACTTGATTCCAATCAAATGCAAATGGAACATAAAGAAGAATGAGAAACCAATTCCCTTTGGAATAAGGCTTGATTCCAATCAATGGCCAAAAGAACTTAAAGAAGAAAGACAAGCCAATTGCTTAAGGATAAAGACTTAATTCCAATCAATTGCAAATGGAACATAAAGAAGAATGAGAAACCAATTCCTTTTGGAATAAGACTTGATTCCAATCAATGGTCAAAAGAACCAAAAGAAGAAAGAGAAACCAAATTCTTAACGATTAATACTTGATTCTATTCATGTACAAAAGGATCATAAAAGAGAATGAGAAACCAATTCCATTTGGAATAAGACTTGATTCCAATCATTGGCCAAAAGAACTTAAAGAAGAAAGAGAAGCCAATTGCTTAAGGATAAAGACTTAATTCCAATCAATTGCAAATGGAACATAAAGAAGAATGAGAAACCAATTCCTTTTGGAATAAGACTTGATTCCAATCAATGGTCAAAAGAACCAAAAGAAGAAAGAGAAACCAAATTCTTAACGATTAATACTTGATTCTATTCATGTACAAAAGGATCATAAAAGAGAATGAGAAACCAATTCCATTTGGAATAAGACTTGATTCCAATCATTGGCCAAAAGAACTTAAAGAAGAAAGAGAAGCCAATTGCTTAAGGATAAAGACTTAATTCCAATCAATTGCAAATGGAACATAAAGAAGAATGAGAAACCAATTCCTTTTGGAATAAGACTTGATTCCAATCAATGGTCAAAAGAACCAAAAGAAGAAAGAGAAACCAAATTCTTAACGATTAATACTTGATTCTATTCATGTACAAAAGGAACATAAAAGAGAATGAGAAACCAATTCCATTTGGAATAAGACTTGATTCCAATCATTGGCCAAAAGAACTTAAAGAAGAAAGAGAAGCCAATTGCTTAAGGATAAAGACTTAATTCCAATCAATTGCAAATGGAACATAAAGAAGAATGAGAAACCAATTCCTTTTGGAATAAGACTTGATTCCAATCAATGGTCAAAAGAACCAAAAGAAGAAAGAGAAACCAAATTCTTAACGATTAATACTTGATTCTATTCATGTACAAAAGGATCATAAAAGAGAATGAGAAACCAATTCCATTTGGAATAAGACTTGATTCCAATCATTGGCCAAAAGAACTTAAAGAAGAAAGAGAAGCCAATTGCTTAAGGATAAAGACTTAATTCCAATCAATTGCAAATGGAACATAAAGAAGAATGAGAAACCAATTCCTTTTGGAATAAGACTTGATTCCAATCAATGGTCAAAAGAACCAAAAGAAGAAAGAGAAACCAAATTCTTAACGATTAATACTTGATTCTATTCATGTACAAAAGGAACATAAAAGAGAATGAGAAACCAATTCCATTTGGAATAAGACTTGATTCCAATCATTGGCCAAAAGAAGTTAACAAAGAAAGAGAAACCGATTGCTTAAGGATAAAGACTTGATTCCAATCAAATGCGCAAGGAACATAACGGTCAATGAGAAACCAATTCCATTTGGAATAAGACTTGATTCCAATCAATGGCCAAAAGAACTTAAAGAAGAAAGACAAGCTAATTGCTTAAGGATAAAGACTTAATTCCAATCAATTGCAAATGGAACATAAAGAAGAATGAGAAACCAATTCCTTTTGGAATAAGACTTGATTCCAATCAATGGTCAAAAGAACCAAAAGAAGAAAGAGAAACCAAATTCTTAACGATTAATACTTGATTCTATTCATGTACAAA
Source organism: Pterocarpus macrocarpus (assembly GCA_031439585.1). NCBI lineage: Eukaryota > Viridiplantae > Streptophyta > Magnoliopsida > Fabales > Fabaceae > Pterocarpus > Pterocarpus macrocarpus. The sequence goes on from CM062515.1 coordinate 39,430,234, forward strand.
AGGATCATAAAAGAGAATGAGAAACCAATTCCATTTGGAATAAGACTTGATTCCAATCATTGGCCAAAAGAACTTAAAGAAGAAAGATAAGCCAATTGCTTAAGGATAAAGACTTAATTCCTATCAATTGCAAATGGAACATAAAGAAGAATGAGAAACCAATTCCTTTTGGAATAAGACTTGATTCCAATCAATGGTCAAAAGAACCAAAAGAAGAAAGAGAAACCAAATTCTTAACGATTAATACTTGATTCTATTCATGTACAAAAGGAACATAAAAGAGAATGAGAAACCAATTCCATTTGGAATAAGACTTGATTCCAATCATTGGCCAAAAGAACTTAAAGAAGAAAGAGAAGCCAATTGCTTAAGGATAAAGACTTAATTCCAATCAATTGCAAATGGAACATAAAGAAGAATGAGAAACCAATTCCATTTGGAATAAGACTTGATTCCAATCAATGGTCAAAAGAACCAAAAGAAGAAAGAGAAACCAAATTCTTAACGATTAATACTTGATTCTATTCATGTACAAAAGGAACATAAAAGAGAATGAGAAACCAATTCCATTTGGAATAAGACTTGATTCCAATCAATGGTCAAAAGAACCAAAAGAAGAAAGAGAAACCAAATTCTTAACGATTAATACTTGATTCTATTCATGTACAAAAGGATCATAAAAGAGAATGAGAAACCAATTCCATTTGGAATAAGACTTGATTCCAATCATTGGCCAAAAGAACTTAAAGAAGAAAGAGAAGCCAATTGCTTAAGGATAAAGACTTAATTCCAATCAATTGCAAATGGAACATAAAGAAGAATGAGAAACCAATTCCTTTTGGAATAAGACTTGATTCCAATCAATGGTCAAAAGAACCAAAAGAAGAAAGAGAAACCAAATTCTTAACGATTAATACTTGATTCTATTCATGTACAAAAGGAACATAAAAGAGAATGAGAAACCAATTCCATTTGGAATAAGACTTGATTCCAATCATTGGCCAAAAGAAGTTAACAAAGAAAGAGAAACCGATTGCTTAAGGATAAAGACTTAATTCCTATCAATTGCAAATGGAACATAAAGAAGAATGAGAAACCAATTCCATTTGGAATAAGACTTGATTCCAATCAATGGCCAAAAGAACTTAAAGAAGAAAGAGAAGCCAATTGCTTAAGGATAAAGACTTAATTCCAATCAATTGCAAATGGAACATAAAGAAGAATGAGAAACCAATTCCCTTTGGGATAAGACTTGATTCCAATCAATGGTCAAAAGAACCAAAAGAAGAAAGAGAAACCAAATTCTTAACGATTAATACTTGATTCTATTCATGTACAAAAGGATCATAAAAGAGAATGAGAAACCAATTCCATTTGGAATAAGACTTGATTCCAATCATTGGCCAAAAGAACTTAAAGAAGAAAGATAAGCCAATTGCTTAAGGATAAAGACTTAATTCCAATCAATTGCAAATGGAACATAAAGAAGAATGAGAAACCAATTCCTTTGGAATAAGACTTGATTCCAATCAATGGTCAAAAGAACCAAAAGAAGAAAGAGAAACCAAATTCTTAACGATTAATACTTGATTCTATTCATGTACAAAAGGAACATAAAAGAGAATGAGAAACCAATTCCATTTGGAATAAGACTTGATTCCAATCATTGGCCAAAAGAACTTAAAGAAGAAAGAGAAGCCAATTGCTTAAGGATAAAGACTTAATTCCAATCAATTGCAAATGGAACATAAAGAAGAATGAGAAACCAATTCCTTTTGGAATAAGACTTGATTCCAATCAATGGTCAAAAGAACCAAAAGAAGAAAGAGAAACCAAATTCTTAACGATTAATACTTGATTCTATTCATGTACAAAAGGATCATAAAAGAGAATGAGAAACCAATTCCATTTGGAATAAGACTTGATTCCAATCATTGGCCAAAAGAACTTAAAGAAGAAAGAGAAGCCAATTGCTTAAGGATAAAGACTTAATTCCAATCAATTGCAAATGGAACATAAAGAAGAATGAGAAACCAATTCCTTTTGGAATAAGACTTGATTCCAATCAATGGTCAAAAGAACCAAAAGAAGAAAGAGAAACCAAATTCTTAACGATTAATACTTGATTCTATTCATGTACAAAAGGAACATAAAAGAGAATGAGAAACCAATTCCATTTGGAATAAGACTTGATTCCAATCATTGGCCAAAAGAAGTTAACAAAGAAAGAGAAACCGATTGCTTAAGGATAAAGACTTGATTCCAATCAAATGCACAAGGAACATAACGGTCAATGAGAAACCAATTCCATTTGGAATAAGACTTGATTCCAATCAATGGCCAAAAGAACTTAAAGAAGAAAGACAAGCTAATTGCTTAAGGATAAAGACTTAATTCCAATCAATTGCAAATGGAACATAAAGAAGAATGAGAAACCAATTCCTTTTGGAATAAGACTTGATTCCAATCAATGGTCAAAAGAACCAAAAGAAGAAAGAGAAACCAAATTCTTAACGATTAATACTTGATTCTATTCATGTACAAAAGGATCATAAAAGAGAATGAGAAACCAATTCCATTTGGAATAAGACTTGATTCCAATCATTGGCCAAAAGAACTTAAAGAAGAAAGATAAGCCAATTGCTTAAGGATAAAGACTTAATTCCAATCAATTGCAAATGGAACATAAAGAAGAATGAGAAACCAATTCCCTTTGGAATAAGACTTGATTCCAATCAATGGTCAAAAGAACCAAAAGAAGAAAGAGAAACCAAATTCTTAACGATTAATACTTGATTCTATTCATGTACAAAAGGAACATAAAAGAGAATGAGAAACCAATTCCATTTGGAATAAGACTTGATTCCAATCATTGGCCAAAAGAACTTAAAGAAGAAAGAGAAGCCAATTGCTTAAGGATAAAGACTTAATTCCAATCAATTGCAAATGGAACATAAAGAAGAATGAGAAACCAATTCCATTTGGAATAAGACTTGATTCCAATCAATGGCCAAAAGAACTTAAAGAAGAAAGACAAGCCAATTGCTTAAGGATAAAGACTTAATTCCAATCAATTGCAAATGGAACATAAAGAAGAATGAGAAACCAATTCCTTTTGGAATAAGACTTGATTCCAATCAATGGTCAAAAGAACCAAAAGAAGAAAGAGAAACCAAATTCTTAACGATTAATACTTGATTCTATTCATGTACAAAAGGATCATAAAAGAGAATGAGAAACCAATTCCATTTGGAATAAGACTTGATTCCAATCATTGGCCAAAAGAACTTAAAGAAGAAAGAGAAGCCAATTGCTTAAGGATAAAGACTTAATTCCAATCAATTGCAAATGGAACATAAAGAAGAATGAGAAACCAATTCCTTTTGGAATAAGACTTGATTCCAATCAATGGTCAAAAGAACCAAAAGAAGAAAGAGAAACCAAATTCTTAACGATTAATACTTGATTCTATTCATGTACAAAAGGAACATAAAAGAGAATGAGAAACCAATTCCATTTGGAATAAGACTTGATTCCAATCATTGGCCAAAAGAAGTTAACAAAGAAAGAGAAACCGATTGCTTAAGGATAAAGACTTGATTCCAATCAAATGCACAAGGAACATAACGGTCAATGAGAAACCAATTCCATTTGGAATAAGACTTGATTCCAATCAATGGCCAAAAGAACTTAAAGAAGAAAGACAAGCTAATTGCTTAAGGATAAAGACTTAATTCCAATCAATTGCAAATGGAACATAAAGAAGAATGAGAAACCAATTCCTTTTGGAATAAGACTTGATTCCAATCAATGGTCAAAAGAACCAAAAGAAGAAAGAGAAACCAAATTCTTAACGATTAATACTTGATTCTATTCATGTACAAAAGGATCATAAAAGAGAATGAGAAACCAATTCCATTTGGAATAAGACTTGATTCCAATCATTGGCCAAAAGAACTTAAAGAAGAAAGATAAGCCAATTGCTTAAGGATAAAGACTTAATTCCTATCAATTGCAAATGGAACATAAAGAAGAATGAGAAACCAATTCCCTTTGGAATAAGACTTGATTCCAATCAATGGTCAAAAGAACCAAAAGAAGAAAGAGAAACCAAATTCTTAACGATTAATACTTGATTCTATTCATGTACAAAAGGAACATAAAAGAGAATGAGAAACCAATTCCATTTGGAATAAGACTTGATTCCAATCATTGGCCAAAAGAAGTTAACAAAGAAAGAAAAGCCGATTGCTTAAGGATAAAGACTTAATTCCAATCAATTGCAAATGGAACATAAAGAAGAATGAGAAACCAATTCCATTTGGAATAAGACTTGATTCCAATCAATGGCCAAAAGAACTTAAAGAAGAAAGACAAGCTAATTGCTTAAGGATAAAGACTTAATTCCAATCAATTGCAAATGGAACATAAAGAAGAATGAGAAACCAATTCCTTTGGAATAAGACTTGATTCCAATCAATGGTCAAAAGAACCAAAAGAAGAAAGAGAAACCAAATTCTTAACGATTAATACTTGATTCTATTCATGTACAAAAGGATCATAAAAGGAGAATGAGAAACCAATTCCATTTGGAATAAGACTTGATTCCAATCATTGGCCAAAAGAACTTAAAGAAGAAAGAGAAGCCAATTGCTTAAGGATAAAGACTTAATTCCAATCAATTGCAAATGGAACATAAAGAAGAATGAGAAACCAATTCCTTTTGGAATAAGACTTGATTCCAATCAATGGTCAAAAGAACCAAAAGAAGAAAGAGAAACCAAATTCTTAACGATTAATACTTGATTCTATTCATGTACAAAAGGAACATAAAAGAGAATGAGAAACCAATTCCATTTGGAATAAGACTTGATTCCAATCATTGGCCAAAAGAAGTTAACAAAGAAAGAGAAACCGATTGCTTAAGGATAAAGACTTAATTCCTATCAATTGCAAATGGAACATAAAGAAGAATGAGAAACCAATTCCATTTGGAATAAGACTTGATTCCAATCAATGGCCAAAAGAACTTAAAGAAGAAAGACAAGCCAATTGCTTAAGGATAAAGACTTAATTCCAATCAATTGCAAATGGAACATAAAGAAGAATGAGAAACCAATTCCTTTTGAAATAAGACTTGATTCCAATCAATGGTCAAAAGAACCAAAAGAAGAAAGAGAAACCAAATTCTTAACGATTAATACTTGATTCTATTCATGTACAAAAGGATCATAAAAGAGAATGAGAAACCAATTCCATTTGGAATAAGACTTGATTCCAATCATTGGCCAAAAGAACTTAAAGAAGAAAGAGAAGCCAATTGCTTAAGGATAAAGACTTAATTCCAATCAATTGCAAATGGAACATAAAGAAGAATGAGAAACCAATTCCTTTTGGAATAAGACTTGATTCCAATCAATGGTCAAAAGAACCAAAAGAAGAAAGAGAAACCAAATTCTTAACGATTAATACTTGATTCTATTCATGTACAAAAGGATCATAAAAGAGAATGAGAAACCAATTCCATTTGGAATAAGACTTGATTCCAATCATTGGCCAAAAGAACTTAAAGAAGAAAGAGAAGCCAATTGCTTAAGGATAAAGACTTAATTCCAATCAATTGCAAATGGAACATAAAGAAGAATGAGAAACCAATTCCTTTTGGAATAAGACTTGATTCCAATCAATGGTCAAAAGAACCAAAAGAAGAAAGAGAAACCAAATTCTTAACGATTAATACTTGATTCTATTCATGTACAAAAGGAACATAAAAGAGAATGAGAAACCAATTCCATTTGGAATAAGACTTGATTCCAATCATTGGCCAAAAGAAGTTAACAAAAGAAAGAGAAACCAATTGCTTAAGGATAAAGACTTGATTCCAATCAATTGCAAATGGAACATAAAGAAGAATGAGAAACCAATTCCATTTGGAATAAGACTTGATTCCAATCAATGGCCAAAAGAACTTAAAGAAGAAAGACAAGCCAATTGCTTAAGGATAAAGACTTAATTCCAATCAATTGCAAATGGAACATAAAGAAGAATGAGAAACCAATTCCTTTGGAATAAGACTTGATTCCAATCAATGGTCAAAAGAACCAAAAGAAGAAAGAGAAACCAAATTCTTAACGATTAATACTTGATTCTATTCATGTACAAAAGGATCATAAAAGAGAATGAGAAACCAATTCCATTTGGAATAAGACTTGATTCCAATCATTGGCCAAAAGAACTTAAAGAAGAAAGAGAAGCCAATTGCTTAAGGATAAAGACTTAATTCCAATCAATTGCAAATGGAACATAAAGAAGAATGAGAAACCAATTCCTTTTGGAATAAGACTTGATTCCAATCAATGGTCAAAAGAACCAAAAGAAGAAAGAGAAACCAAATTCTTAACGATTAATACTTGATTCTATTCATGTACAAAAGGAACATAAAAGAGAATGAGAAACCAATTCCATTTGGAATAAGACTTGATTCCAATCATTGGCCAAAAGAACTTAAAGAAGAAAGAGAAGCCAATTGCTTAAGGATAAAGACTTAATTCCAATCAATTGCAAATGGAACATAAAGAAGAATGAGAAACCAATTCCTTTTGGAATAAGACTTGATTCCAATCAATGGTCAAAAGAACCAAAAGAAGAAAGAGAAACCAAATTCTTAACGATTAATACTTGATTCTATTCATGTACAAAAGGATCATAAAAGAGAATGAGAAACCAATTCCATTTGGAATAAGACTTGATTCCAATCATTGGCCAAAAGAACTTAAAGAAGAAAGAGAAGCCAATTGCTTAAGGATAAAGACTTAATTCCAATCAATTGCAAATGGAACATAAAGAAGAATGAGAAACCAATTCCTTTTGGAATAAGACTTGATTCCAATCAATGGTCAAAAGAACCAAAAGAAGAAAGAGAAACCAAATTCTTAACGATTAATACTTGATTCTATTCATGTACAAAAGGAACATAAAAGAGAATGAGAAACCAATTCCATTTGGAATAAGACTTGATTCCAATCATTGGCCAAAAGAAGTTAACAAAGAAAGAGAAACCGATTGCTTAAGGATAAAGACTTGATTCCAATCAAATGCACAGGGAACATAACGGTCAATGAGAAACCAATTCCATTTGGAATAAGACTTGATTCCAATCAATGGCCAAAAGAACTTAAAGAAGAAAGACAAGCTAATTGCTTAAGGATAAAGACTTAATTCCAATCAATTGCAAATGGAACATAAAGAAGAATGAGAAACCAATTCCTTTTGGAATAAGACTTGATTCCAATCAATGGTCAAAAGAACCAAAAGAAGAAAGAGAAACCAAATTCTTAACGATTAATACTTGATTCTATTCATGTACAAAAGGATCATAAAAGAGAATGAGAAACCAATTCCATTTGGAATAAGACTTGATTCCAATCATTGGCCAAAAGAACTTAAAGAAGAAAGATAAGCCAATTGCTTAAGGATAAAGACTTAATTCCTATCAATTGCAAATGGAACATAAAGAAGAATGAGAAACCAATTTCCTTTGGAATAAGACTTGATTCCAATCAATGGTCAAAAGAACCAAAAGAAGAAAGAGAAACCAAATTCTTAACGATTAATACTTGATTCTATTCATGTACAAAAGGATCATAAAAGGAGAATGAGAAACCAATTCCATTTGGAATAAGACTTGATTCCAATCATTGGCCAAAAGAACTTAAAGAAGAAAGAGAAGCCAATTGCTTAAGGATAAAGACTTAATTCCAATCAATTGCAAATGGAACATAAAGAAGAATGAGAAACCAATTCCTTTTGGAATAAGACTTGATTCCAATCAATGGCCAAAAGAACCAAAAGAAGAAAGAGAAACCAAATTCTTAACGATAAATACTTGATTCATGTTCAAAGGAACATAAAAGAGAATGAGAAACCAATTCCCTTTGGAATAAGACTTGATTCCAATCAATGGTCAAAAGAACCAAAAGAAGAAAGAGAAACCAAATTCTTAACGATTAATACTTGATTCTATTCATGTACAAAAGGATCATAAAAGAGAATGAGAAACCAATTCCATTTGGAATAAGACTTGATTCCAATCATTGGCCAAAAGAACTTAAAGAAGAAAGAGAAGCCAATTGCTTAAGGATAAAGACTTAATTCCAATCAATTGCAAATGGAACATAAAGAAGAATGAGAAACCAATTCCTTTTGGAATAAGACTTGATTCCAATCAATGGTCAAAAGAACCAAAAGAAGAAAGAGAAACCAAATTCTTAACGATTAATACTTGATTCTATTCATGTACAAAAGGAACATAAAAGAGAATGAGAAACCAATTCCATTTGGAATAAGACTTGATTCCAATCATTGGCCAAAAGAAGTTAACAAAGAAAGAGAAACCGATTGCTTAAGGATAAAGACTTGATTCCAATCAATTGCAAATGGAACATAAAGAAGAATGAGAAACCAATTCCATTTGGAATAAGACTTGATTCCAATCAATGGCCAAAAGAACTTAAAGAAGAAAGACAAGCTAATTGCTTAAGGATAAAGACTTAATTCCAATCAATTGCAAATGGAACATAAAGAAGAATGAGAAACCAATTCCTTTTGGAATAAGACTTGATTCCAATCAATGGTCAAAAGAACCAAAAGAAGAAAGAGAAACCAAATTCTTAACGATTAATACTTGATTCTATTCATGTACAAAAGGATCATAAAAGAGAATGAGAAACCAATTCCATTTGGAATAAGACTTGATTCCAATCATTGGCCAAAAGAACTTAAAGAAGAAAGATAAGCCAATTGCTTAAGGATAAAGACTTAATTCCAATCAATTGCAAATGGAACATAAAGAAGAATGAGAAACCAATTCCCTTTGGAATAAGACTTGATTCCAATCAATGGTCAAAAGAACCAAAAGAAGAAAGAGAAACCAAATTCTTAACGATTAATACTTGATTCTATTCATGTACAAAAGGATCATAAAAGAGAATGAGAAACCAATTCCATTTGGAATAAGACTTGATTCCAATCATTGGCCAAAAGAACTTAAAGAAGAAAGAGAAGCCAATTGCTTAAGGATAAAGACTTAATTCCAATCAATTGCAAATGGAACATAAAGAAGAATGAGAAACCAATTCCTTTGGAATAAGACTTGATTCCAATCAATGGTCAAAAGAACCAAAAGAAGAAAGAGAAACCAAATTCTTAACGATTAATACTTGATTCTATTCATGTACAAAAGGATCATAAAAGAGAATGAGAAACCAATTCCATTTGGAATAAGACTTGATTCCAATCATTGGCCAAAAGAACTTAAAGAAGAAAGAGAAGCCAATTGCTTAAGGATAAAGACTTAATTCCAATCAATTGCAAATGGAACATAAAGAAGAATGAGAAACCAATTCCTTTTGGAATAAGACTTGATTCCAATCAATGGTCAAAAGAACCAAAAGAAGAAAGAGAAACCAAATTCTTAACGATTAATACTTGATTCTATTCATGTACAAAAGGAACATAAAAGAGAATGAGAAACCAATTCCATTTGGAATAAGACTTGATTCCAATCATTGGCCAAAAGAAGTTAACAAAGAAAGAGAAACCGATTGCTTAAGGATAAAGACTTGATTCCAATCAAATGCGCAAGGAACATAACGGTCAATGAGAAACCAATTCCATTTGGAATAAGACTTGATTCCAATCAATGGCCAAAAGAACTTAAAGAAGAAAGACAAGCTAATTGCTTAAGGATAAAGACTTAATTCCAATCAATTGCAAATGGAACATAAAGAAGAATGAGAAACCAATTCCTTTTGGAATAAGACTTGATTCCAATCAATGGTCAAAAGAACCAAAAGAAGAAAGAGAAACCAAATTCTTAACGATTAATACTTGATTCTATTCATGTACAAAAGGATCATAAAAGAGAATGAGAAACCAATTCCATTTGGAATAAGACTTGATTCCAATCATTGGCCAAAAGAACTTAAAGAAGAAAGATAAGCCAATTGCTTAAGGATAAAGACTTAATTCCAATCAATTGCAAATGGAACATAAAGAAGAATGAGAAACCAATTCCCTTTGGAATAAGACTTGATTCCAATCAATGGTCAAAAGAACCAAAAGAAGAAAGAGAAACCAAATTCTTAACGATTAATACTTGATTCTATTCATGTACAAAAGGAACATAAAAGAGAATGAGAAACCAATTCCATTTGGAATAAGACTTGATTCCAATCATTGGCCAAAAGAACTTAAAGAAGAAAGAGAAGCCAATTGCTTAAGGATAAAGACTTAATTCCAATCAATTGCAAATGGAACATAAAGAAGAATGAGAAACCAATTCCATTTGGAATAAGACTTGATTCCAATCAATGGCCAAAAGAACCAAAAGAAGAAAGAGAAACCAAATTAAAGACTTAATTCCATTATTCATGTACAAAAGGAACATAAAAGAGAATGAGAAACCAATTCCTTTTGGAATAAGACTTGATTCCAATCAATGGTCAAAAGAACCAAAAGAAGAAAGAGAAACCAAATTCTTAACGATTAATACTTGATTCTATTCATGTACAAAAGGATCATAAAAGAGAATGAGAAACCAATTCCATTTGGAATAAGACTTGATTCCAATCATTGGCCAAAAGAACTTAAAGAAGAAAGAGAAGCCAATTGCTTAAGGATAAAGACTTAATTCCAATCAATTGCAAATGGAACATAAAGAAGAATGAGAAACCAATTCCTTTTGGAATAAGACTTGATTCCAATCAATGGTCAAAAGAACCAAAAGAAGAAAGAGAAACCAAATTCTTAACGATTAATACTTGATTCTATTCATGTACAAAAGGAACATAAAAGAGAATGAGAAACCAATTCCATTTGGAATAAGACTTGATTCCAATCATTGGCCAAAAGAAGTTAACAAAGAAAGAGAAACCGATTGCTTAAGGATAAAGACTTGATTCCAATCAAATGCGCAAGGAACATAACGGTCAATGAGAAACCAATTCCATTTGGAATAAGACTTGATTCCAATCAATGGCCAAAAGAACTTAAAGAAGAAAGACAAGCTAATTGCTTAAGGATAAAGACTTAATTCCAATCAATTGCAAATGGAACATAAAGAAGAATGAGAAACCAATTCCTTTTGGAATAAGACTTGATTCCAATCAATGGTCAAAAGAACCAAAAGAAGAAAGAGAAACCAAATTCTTAACGATTAATACTTGATTCTATTCATGTACAAAAGGATCATAAAAGAGAATGAGAAACCAATTCCATTTGGAATAAGACTTGATTCCAATCATTGGCCAAAAGAACTTAAAGAAGAAAGATAAGCCAATTGCTTAAGGATAAAGACTTAATTCCTATCAATTGCAAATGGAACATAAAGAAGAATGAGAAACCAATTTCCTTTGGAATAAGACTTGATTCCAATCAATGGTCAAAAGAACCAAAAGAAGAAAGAGAAACCAAATTCTTAACGATTAATACTTGATTCTATTCATGTACAAAAGGAACATAAAAGAGAATGAGAAACCAATTCCATTTGGAATAAGACTTGATTCCAATCATTGGCCAAAAGAACTTAAAGAAGAAAGAGAAGCCAATTGCTTAAGGATAAAGACTTAATTCCAATCAATTGCAAATGGAACATAAAGAAGAATGAGAAACCAATTCCTTTTGGAATAAGACTTGATTCCAATCAATGGTCAAAAGAACCAAAAGAAGAAAGAGAAACCAAATTCTTAACGATTAATACTTGATTCTATTCATGTACAAAAGGAACATAAAGAAGAATGAGAAACCAATTCCTTTTGGAATAAGACTTGATTCCAATCAATGGTCAAAAGAACCAAAAGAAGAAAGAGAAACCAAATTCTTAACGATTAATACTTGATTCTATTCATGTACAAAAGGATCATAAAAGAGAATGAGAAACCAATTCCATTTGGAATAAGACTTGATTCCAATCATTGGCCAAAAGAACTTAAAGAAGAAAGAGAAGCCAATTGCTTAAGGATAAAGACTTAATTCCAATCAATTGCAAATGGAACATAAAGAAGAATGAGAAACCAATTCCTTTTGGAATAAGACTTGATTCCAATCAATGGTCAAAAGAACCAAAAGAAGAAAGAGAAACCAAATTCTTAACGATTAATACTTGATTCTATTCATGTACAAAAGGAACATAAAAGAGAATGAGAAACCAATTCCATTTGGAATAAGACTTGATTCCAATCATTGGCCAAAAGAAGTTAACAAAGAAAGAAAAACCGATTGCTTAAGGATAAAGACTTGATTCCAATCAAATGCGCAAGGAACATAACGGTCAATGAGAAACCAATTCCATTTGGAATAAGACTTGATTCCAATCAATGGCCAAAAGAACTTAAAGAAGAAAGACAAGCTAATTGCTTAAGGATAAAGACTTAATTCCAATCAATTGCAAATGGAACATAAAGAAGAATGAGAAACCAATTCCTTTTGGAATAAGACTTGATTCCAATCAATGGTCAAAAGAACCAAAAGAAGAAAGAGAAACCAAATTCTTAACGATTAATACTTGATTCTATTCATGTACAAAAGGATCATAAAAGAGAATGAGAAACCAATTCCATTTGGAATAAGACTTGATTCCAATCATTGGCCAAAAGAACTTAAAGAAGAAAGATAAGCCAATTGCTTAAGGATAAAGACTTAATTCCTATCAATTGCAAATGGAACATAAAGAAGAATGAGAAACCAATTCCCTTTGGAATAAGACTTGATTCCAATCAATGGTCAAAAGAACCAAAAGAAGAAAGAGAAACCAAATTCTTAACGATTAATACTTGATTCTATTCATGTACAAAAGGATCATAAAAGAGAATGAGAAACCAATTCCATTTGGAATAAGACTTGATTCCAATCATTGGCCAAAAGAACTTAAAGAAGAAAGAGAAGCCAATTGCTTAAGGATAAAGACTTAATTCCAATCAATTGCAAATGGAACATAAAGAAGAATGAGAAACCAATTCCATTTGGAATAAGACTTGATTCCAATCATTGGCCAAAAGAACTTAAAGAAGAAAGAGAAGCCAATTGCTTAAGGATAAAGACTTGATTCCAATCAATGGTCAAAAGAACCAAAAGAAGAAAGAGAAACCAAATTCTTAACGATTAATACTTGATTCTATTCATGTACAAAAGGATCATAAAAGAGAATGAGAAACCAATTCCATTTGGAATAAGACTTGATTCCAATCATTGGCCAAAAGAACTTAAAGAACAAAGAGAAGCCAATTGCTTAAGGATAAAGACTTAATTCCAATCAATTGCAAATGGAACATAAAGAAGAATGAGAAACCAATTCCTTTTGGAATAAGACTTGATTCCAATCAATGGTCAAAAGAACCAAAAGAAGAAAGAGAAACCAAATTCTTAACGATTAATACTTGATTCTATTCATGTACAAAAGGAACATAAAAGAGAATGAGAAACCAATTCCATTTGGAATAAGACTTGATTCCAATCATTGGCCAAAAGAAGTTAACAAAGAAAGAGAAACCGATTGCTTAAGGATAAAGACTTGATTCCAATCAATTGCACAGGGAACATAACGGTCAATGAGAAACCAATTCCATTTGGAATAAGACTTGATTCCAATCAATGGCCAAAAGAACTTAAAGAAGAAAGACAAGCTAATTGCTTAAGGATAAAGACTTAATTCCAATCAATTGCAAATGGAACATAAAGAAGAATGAGAAACCAATTCCTTTTGGAATAAGACTTGATTCCAATCAATGGTCAAAAGAACCAAAAGAAGAAAGAGAAACCAAATTCTTAACGATTAATACTTGATTCTATTCATGTACAAAAGGATCATAAAAGAGAATGAGAAACCAATTCCATTTGGAATAAGACTTGATTCCAATCATTGGCCAAAAGAACTTAAAGAAGAAAGATAAGCCAATTGCTTAAGGATAAAGACTTAATTCCTATCAATTGCAAATGGAACATAAAGAAGAATGAGAAACCAATTCCCTTTGGAATAAGACTTGATTCCAATCAATGGTCAAAAGAACCAAAAGAAGAAAGAGAAACCAAATTCTTAACGATTAATACTTGATTCTATTCATGTACAAAAGGATCATAAAAGAGAATGAGAAACCAATTCCATTTGGAATAAGACTTGATTCCAATCATTGGCCAAAAGAACTTAAAGAACAAAGAGAAGCCAATTGCTTAAGGATAAAGACTTAATTCCAATCAATTGCAAATGGAACATAAAGAAGAATGAGAAACCAATTCCTTTTGGAATAAGACTTGATTCCAATCAATGGTCAAAAGAACCAAAAGAAGAAAGAGAAACCAAATTCTTAACGATTAATACTTGATTCTATTCATGTACAAAAGGATCATAAAAGAGAATGAGAAACCAATTCCATTTGGAATAAGACTTGATTCCAATCATTGGCCAAAAGAACTTAAAGAAGAAAGAGAAGCCAATTGCTTAAGGATAAAGACTTAATTCCAATCAATTGCAAATGGAACATAAAGAAGAATGAGAAACCAATTCCTTTTGGAATAAGACTTGATTCCAATCAATGGTCAAAAGAACCAAAAGAAGAAAGAGAAACCAAATTCTTAACGATTAATACTTGATTCTATTCATGTACAAAAGGAACATAAAAGAGAATGAGAAACCAATTCCATTTGGAATAAGACTTGATTTGATGCGGAACCCCGTGGATATAAAGATCCAGAAACCCCAGGCACACACTTTGATAGAAAACAAGATGTAGAATAAAGACCCTCCCTACTAAACCCCCAAGAAACCTGTCCTTGGAAACGTAGATAACAGGGAAAAGATAGAACAGAAATTGATTGAATATCACAAGGAACTTACCTTAGGATGAATTCTCTCAATTTCTTGATGCAACAAGCAAAGCAAATCACTCACCTCACTTGCACACAAAGGAACTGTTTTCTTGAAAGAAAACAAAACAGAATTTCAATTAATCAAAACTGCTAAACAATGTGTTCCTTGAGGTATTTATAACCTCTTACACTAGGTTAGACACTTAAACTAAGTCCAAGCCCAATAAGAAGTGTTCTGATACTAAATAATTTGAATTGGGTTGGATAAAACATAAAACATAAAACATAAAACATAAAACATGGGCCAAATAAAATAACTAAAAGTTTAGATGTCCTAAATACTTAAACTAACTAAACAAGGCCAAAATAGGATAATGGCCCAATATGGCCAAAATAAGCTTCTAAGCCCAATTTGCAGCAAATAACAAGATCTTGGGTTGTCCATTAGTATGAGTTGGCATCTTGGGCTCCTTGGCCCATTCTTGATACATTTCTTCCACAATTGCTTTGGCCAAGTTCCCAAAGTCTTCTCTTAACCTCTTTGCTCTTGCTCGTGTGATTGGTCCTACTGGCATGGTAAAATCTCCATCTTGGCCCCTTATGCTAGAATGTCCAATTTGTCCTCCGGAGCACGTATCATTCCCTCCCTCCTCAAAAAGATTCGTCCTCGAATCTGCATCCATGTCAAAAGGAGAAAGGTCAGAAACATTAAAAGTAGCTGAAACATTATACTCACCCGGAAGGTCAATCTTGTAAGCATTATCATTGATCCTCTCCATCACTTGAAATGGACCATCACCCCTTGAGTTAAGTTTAGATTTCCTATGAGTGGGAAACCTATCCTTCCTTAAATGAATCCAAACCCAATCACCAGGTTCAAAGACAACTTGTTTGCGGCCCTTGTTAACTCTTTGAGCCGTCACCTTGTTTTTCTTTTCAATCAACTCACGTGCCTTCAAGTGCATTGCTTTAACCTTCTCAGCCCTCTCATCACCATCTAAGCTAACAAGATCACTCAAAGGTAAAGGCATCAAGTCTAAAACAGTTAAAGGATTAAAGCCATACACAAGCTCAAAAGGAGAAAACCCTGTAGAAGAATGAATGGTTCTATTATATGCAAACTCAATGAAAGGCAAACAATCTTCCCAAGTTTTCAAATTCTTACCAACAATCAAGACGCAATAAAGTCCCTAAAGTCCTATTCACCACTTCAGTTTGACCATCAGTTTGTGGGTGACAAGTAGTAGAATATAACAATTTAGTTCCTAACTTACCCCACAACACTTTCCAAAAATGACTCAGGAACTTCACATCACGATCAGAAACAATGGTCCTAGGGACACCATGTAAACGCACCACTTCTCTAAAGAACAAATCAGCAATGTTTGTTGCATCATCAGTTTTATGGCATGCAATAAAGTGAGCCATTTTACTAAATCTGTCTACTACAACAAAAATGTTGTCTCTACCCTTCCTAGTTCTAGGCAATCCAAGCACAAAATCCATAGATATATCAACCCACGGATGAGTAGGAACAGGCAAGGGTGTGTATAAACCATGTGGCATAGACTTAGATTTAGCCTGTTTACATGCAATGCATTTAGCACAAGTTCTTTCAACATCTTTTCGCATGTGTGGCCAATAAAAATGCTCAGATAATACATCTAAAGTTTTATGCACACCAAAATGACCCATTAAACCACCACTATGTGATTCTCTAACAAGCAACTCTCTAACAGAGCAAATAGGTACACAAATCCTATTACCACGAAACAGAAAACCTTCATGCCTATAGAATTTGTTAAATGCACCATGTTCACATGCAGCATAAATATCAGAGAAATCAGAATCAGGAGCATACAATTCTTTCAAATGCTCAAATCCTAACAACTTAGTGGTAAGTGTAGTGATTAAAGCATACCTTCTAGATAAAGCATCGGCAACCACATTCTCTTTCCCTTGCTTATAAGAGATCACATATGGAAAAGTCTCAATAAACTCAACCCATTTAGCATGCCTCTTATTCAGCTTACCTTGTCCCTTTAAGTGCTTGAGAGATTCATGATCAGTATGAATCACAAACTCTTTGGACAGCAAGTAGTGTTGCCACACCTCTAAGGCCCGAACTAAAGCATATAGCTCTTTGTCATAGGTTGAGTACCTAAGTTGAGCTCCATTCAGCTTCTCATCAAGAATGCAATGGGACGCTTTTTCCTGCATCAAAACAAAGCACCTATACCAATCCCAGAAGCATCACATTCTATTTCAAAGGTTTTATCAAAATTAGGCAAAACAAGAATAGGAGCAGAACACAATTTATCTTTCAAAGTATTAAAAGCAAGTTCTTGTTCCTTTCCCCATTTAAACCCAACATCCTTTTTAATAATTTCAGTCAATGGAGCAAAGCAATGGTAGAGAAGTTTTTCACAAATCTTCTATAAAATCTAGCTAAACCATGAAAACTCCTTACCTCAGCAGCACTTTTAGGCGTTGGCCATTCTTGAATAGCCTTCACCTTCTCCTCATCAACCTCAATACCATGAGCACTCACAATAAAACCAAGGAAAACAACTTTATCAATGCAAAAGGTGCACTTTTTAAGGTTGGCAAATAACTTTTCCTTCCTAAGCACATCTAAAACAGCCCTAACATGTGATATATGATCATCCAAACATTGGCTATAAATCAGAATATCATCAAAATAAACAACCACAAATTTCCCCAAAAATTCCCTCAAAACATGGTTCATTAAACGCATGAAAGTACTAGGTGCATTAGTTAACCCAAACGGCATAACCAACCACTCATAAAGACCATATTTTGTTTTAAATGCAGTCTTCCATTCATCCCCTGGTTTCATTCTAATTTGGTGATACCCACTTTTCAAATCAATTTTAGTAAATATGCATGCACCATTTAACTCATCAAGCATGTCATCTAACCTAGGGATAGGATGGCGATACTTTACCGTTATCTTGTTGACTGCACGACAATCCACACACATCCTCCAAGTGCCATCTTTCTTTGGAACCAACAAAACTGGTACGGCACATGGACTCATGCTTTCCTCACATACCCTTTAGCTAGCAGATCATCCACTTGCCTTTGAAGCTCCTTTGTCTCCTCAGGATTACTTCTATAGGCTGGTCTATTTGGAATACTAGCTCCAGGCACAAAATCAATTTGGTGCTCAATCCCTCTCAATGGTGGCAATCCACTTGGCACCTCACTAAGGAACACGCCCACAAACACCTGCAACAAAAAAAGAACACAACTAGGCAAATTTGGGTTAAGTTCAGTTTCAGAGAGTAAAATCTCCTTAAACCGAATCATAATCAAAGCTTTCTTGCCTAACAAAGCACTTTTCAAATCTCTCTTTTGCATAAAAACATGATTTCCTCTCACTCTCTTCATTTTTCTCACTCTTCTCTTTCTTTTCACTCTTTTCTTTCTTTGCATTTTTCTCACCTCTCTCTTTCTTTTCTTTATTTTCTCTCACCATTGGGCCTTGTTCTTTATTCTTTTCTCTCATGGCCTCCTTTCTCTCTTTTTTTTTTCCTCACTTCCCAAATTCCCCACAAAAGTTTGTTGAAGCTTCATTTGGTCAAGATACACCTCCTTGGGTGATAATGGTGCAAGAGTGATCTTGTGGCCATTATACTCAAAGGAATACCTATTCTTGTACCCATCATGTAGCACACGCCTATCAAATTGCCATGGTCTCCCCAACAACAAATGACTAGCCTGCATGGGTACTACATCACACACTACTTCATCACTATACTTCCCAATGGAGAATGCAACCACAACTTGCCCAGTAACTTTCACTTCCCCACTATTATTCAACCATTGCAACCTATATGGATTAGGATGCTTATCATGCTGCAATCCCAACTTCTCCACTAAGGTGGTACTAGCAACATTGGTGCAACTTCCACCATCAATAATCAAACTGCACACCTTTCCACTAACCAAACATCTAGTGTGAAAGATGTTCTCTCTTTGCTCTAGACTATCCTCCTTAACCTGCATATTCAAAGCACGTCTAGCAACAAGAGACTCACCATGCACAAAGATATTCAACATTCTCATCATTATCGTAGCAGTCCTCTAATGGTGGCATATCATCACTACCATCAGACTTACCATCATCATCAGATTCAGATACAACTTCACCTCCCTTAATGACCATTGTTCTCTTGTTCGGGCAATTAGATGCATAATGGCCCAAACCGTGGCACTTGAAGCATTTAACATCTCTATGCCTAGAAGTAGCAGTAGAAGAAGATGAATTAGAGGTACCTTTCTTCTTGGCCATGTCTAGTCCCTTCTCCTTGGGGTTTGAGTCCTTATTCTTCTTTGTGTCCTCATACTTAGACCATTTTGAACCCCACTTTGAGTTGGAATTTGAAAATGCCTTAGCTGCCCTTCTTTGATTTTGCTGTTTCTCCACCTTCATTGCCATGCTAACCAAATCCTCCATCTCCACATAATGGTGTAATTCTACCACATCTGCAATCTCCTTGTTCAAACCACCTATAAACCGAGCCATAGTTACTTCCATGTCCTCTTCAATGTTGGCTTTAATCATGAGAATTTCCATCTCCTTGTGGTAATCTTCTACTGATTTGGAGCCTTGAATGAGCCTATGCAATTTTTGGTGCACTTCCCTATAGTAGTGGGAAGGAACAAATCTCTTCTTCATTATCCTCTTCATCTCATGCCAAGTTTCTATGGGGTATTCCCCATTTCTCCTTCTGGACTTAACTAGCTCATCCCACCAGATTAGAGCATAATCAGAAAATTCCACAAAGCCTAATCTGACCTTCTTCTCTTGAATAATTATGACAAGCAAAAATCATCTCCACCTTTCTTTCCCACTCTAAATAAGCTTCAGCATCATTCCTACCCTTGAATGGTGGTATCTGCATCTTGATAGCATTAATGTTGCTATCCCAAGCTCTATTTCTAGTTCTCCTATTTCTAGCTGAATCAAATTCATCAGACTCCTCCCCAAATAGCTCATGGTTGGAATCATGGTGACGTCGATTCCTCAAATCAACCCGTCTACTACCTCTGGACATGCTTTGTGTCATCTCCTTTCTCCATTCATCCATCTCATCAAGTCTATCATTCAACTTCTGAAATTGGCTAGTGAAAGCTTGGTACATGACCTTCATGTCAAGTATCACACCAGGTTCCTCTTCATAATTTTCTCTTCCTTCCTTCCTTGAGTTGTTAGCCATTGAACAACCTGCAAAATATTAATAAAAGAAAGACGACCTCACAAGCACTCTCTCACGTGTTTGCACTCAAAATTGCGTACGCTCGTGTTTTCACTCAATTCTTGGCTTTTACCCTCTTTTGTGCTCACCACTCTTACCTTTTACCACTCTTGATCACTTTAGAATGTTGCACTTCAGAAATTAAATGAAATCAAGCAAGGCAAATCCACAAGTAATATTAAGATCAGAATTGATGCCAAGGATTACCAATAGAAACTCAAGTTTAAGACTCAGAATGGGTTACTTAATTTGCAAGGAAAAAAAAAAGACACAAAAGACACACAACTAAGGATTACTTAGACTCCAAGGAACTCAAGATAACACAAAATCTGGTGTAAATCAACTAAATCTGATATAAATCAGATTTAAAATTCAAAATTTAAATTTCAAGGGAAGACAAGATATGTAATCTGATTTGAATCAAAACTGAATCTAGACACAATCCTTTTGAATTTGAAACAAAAGATAATGCAATCTGATGTGAATCAGAACTAAATCTGAATATAATCCTTTCAATCTTTTCTAATTTTCCCTCCTTTTTTTTTTTTTTTTTTTTCGTCCTTCTTTTTTTTTTTTTTTTTTTTCGTCCTGCTTTTTTTTCTGGCTTTTTTTTTTTCGTTTTTTTTTTGCACCTTTTTTTTTTTTTTTTTTAATTTCAACTAGTAACAAAGATTGAAAACAAAACAAGGGAAACACAAAGATGGAACAAAGATCTGACTGCAGCACAAAAGGAGAGGATGCAAAAACATAAAAAAACAAGAACGCAAACGGACAAGAAAAGAAGACAAAAGACAAACGTAAAAGACAAAGATAGATAAATAGGAATTTATCTAGACCTTGCTCTGATACCAAATGATGCGGAACCCCGTGGATATAAAGATCCAGAAACCCCAGGCACACACTTTGATAGAAAACAAGATGTAGAATAAAGACCCTCCCTACTAAACCCCCAAGAAACCTGTCCTTGGAAACGTAGATAACAGGGAAAAGATAGAATAGAAATTGATTGAATATCACAAGGAACTTACCTTAGGATGAATTCTCTCAATTTCTTGATGCAACAAGCAAAGCAAATCACTCACCTCACTTGCACACAAAGGAACTGTTTTCTTGAAAGAAAACAAAACAGAATTTCAATTAATCAAAAACTGCTAAACAATGTGTTCCTTGAGGTATTTATAACCTCTTACACTAGGTTAGACACTTAAACTAAGTCCAAGCCCAATAAGAAGTGTTCTGATACTAAATAATATGAATTGGGTTGGATAAAACATAAAACATAAAACATAAAACATAAAACATGGGCCAAATAAAATAACTAAAAGTTTAGATGTCCTAAATACTTAAACTAACTAAACAAGGCCAAAATAGGATAATGGCCCAATATGGCCAAAATAAGCTTCTAAGCCCAATTTGCAGCAAATAACAAGATCTTGGGTTGTCCATTAGTATGAGTTGGCATCTTGGGCTCCTTGGCCCATTCTTGATACATTTCTTCCACAATTGCTTTGGCCAAGTTCCCAAAGTCTTCTCTTAACCTCTTTGCTCTTGCTCGTGTGATTGGTCCTACTGGCATGGTAAAATCTCCATCTTGGCCCCTTATGCTAGAATGTCCAATTTGTCCTCCGGAGCACGTATCACAAGTCTTATTCCAAATGGAATTGGTTTCTCATTGACCGTTATGTTCCATTTGCATTTGATTGGAATCAAGTCTTTATCCTTAAGCAATCGGTTTCTCTTTCTTTGTTAACTTCTTTTGGCCATTGATTGGAATCAAGTCTTATTCCAAAAGGAATTGGTTTCTCATTCTCTTTTATGTTCCTTTTGTACATGAATAGAATCAAGTATTAATCGTTAAGAATTTGGTTTCTCTTTCTTCTTTTGGTTCTTTTGACCATTGATTGGAATCAAGTCTTATTCCAAAAGGAATTGGTTTCTCATTCTTCTTTATGTTCCATTTGCAATTGATTGGAATTAAGTCTTTATCCTTAAGCAATTAGCTTGTCTTTCTTCTTCATGTTCTTTTGGCCATTGATTGGAATCAAGTCTTATTCCAAATGGAATTGGTTTCTCATTGACCGTTATGTTCCTTGTGCAATTGATTGGAATCAAGTCTTTATCCTTAAGCAATTGGTTTCTCATTCTTTTTTAAGTTCTTTTGGCCATTGATTGGAATCAAGTCTTATTCCAAAAGGAATTTGTTTCTCATTGACCATTATGTTCCCTTTGCAATTGATTGGAATCAAGTCTTTATCCTTAAGCAATCGGTTTCTCTTTCTTTGTTAACTTCTTTTGGCCATTGATTGGAATCAAGTCTTATTCCAAAAGGAATTGGTTTCTCATTCTCTTTTATGATCCTTTTGTACATGAATAGAATCAAGTATTAATCGTTAAGAATTTGGTTTCTCTTTCTTCTTTTGGTTCTTTTGACCATTGATTGGAATCAAGTCTTATTCCAAAAGGAATTGGTTTCTCATTCTCCTTTATGTTCCATTTGCAATTGATTGGAATCAAGTCTTTATCCTTAAGCAATTGGCTTCTTTCTTCTTTAAGTTCTTTTGGCCATTGATTGGAATCAAGTCTTATTCCAAATGGAATTGGTTTCTCATTGACCGTTATGTTCCTTGTGCATTTGATTGGAATCAAGTCTTTATCCTTAAGCAATCGGTTTCTCTTTCTTTGTTAACTTCTTTTGGCCATTGATTGGAATCAAGTCTTATTCCAAAAGGAATTGGTTTCTCATTCTCTTTTATGTTCCTTTTGTACATGAATAGAATCAAGTATTAATCGTTAAGAATTTGGTTTCTCTTTCTTCTTTTGGTTCTTTTGACCATTGATTGGAATCAAGTCTTATTCCAAAAGGAATTGGTTTCTCATTCTTCTTTATGTTCCATTTGCAATTGATTGGAATTAAGTCTTTATCCTTAAGCAATTGGCTTCTCTTTCTTCTTTAAGTTCTTTTGGCCAATGATTGGAATCAAGTCTTATTCCAAATGGAATTGGTTTCTCATTCTCTTTTATGTTCCTTGTCCAATTGATTGGAATCAAGTCTTTATCCTTAAGCAATTGGTTTCTCTTTCTTCTTTAAGTTCTTTTGGCCATTGATTGGAATCAAGTCTTATTCCAAATGGAATTGGTTTCTCATTGACCGTTATGTTCCATTTGCAATTGATTGGAATCAAGTCTTTATCCTTAAGCAATCGGTTTCTCTTTCTTTGTTAACTTCTTTTGGCCATTGATTGGAATCAAGTCTTATTCCAAAAGGAATTGGTTTCTCATTCTCTTTTATGTTCCTTTTGTACATGAATAGAATCAAGTATTAATCGTTAAGAATTTGGTTTCTCTTTCTTCTTTTGGTTCTTTTGACCATTGATTGGAATCAAGTCTTATTCCAAAAGGAATTGGTTTCTCATTCTTCTTTATGTTCCATTTGCAATTGATTGGAATTAAGTCTTTACCCTTAAGCAATTGGCTTCTCTTTCTTCTTTAAGTTCTTTTGGCCAATGATTGGAATCAAGTCTTATTCCAAATGGAATTGGTTTCTCATTGACGGTTATGTTCCTTGTACAATTGATTGGAATCAAGTCTTTATCCTTAAGCAATCGGTTTCTCTTTCTTTTTTAACTTCTTTTGGCCATTGATTGGAATCAAGTCTTATTCCAAAAGGAATTGGTTTCTCATTCTCTATTATGATCCTTTTGTACATGAATAGAATCAAGTATTAATCGTTAAGAATTTGGTTTCTCTTTCTTCTTTTGGTTCTTTTGACCATTTATTGGAATCAAGTCTTATTCCAAAAGGAATTGTTTTCTCATTCTCCTTTATGTTCCTTTTGTACATGAATAGAATCAAGTATTAATCGTTAAGAATTTGGTTTCTCTTTCTTCTTTAAGTTCTTTTGACCATTGATTGGAATCAAGTCTTATTCCAAATGGAATTGGTTTCTCATTCTTCTTTATGTTCCATTTGCAATTGATTGGAATTAAGTCTTTATCCTTAAGCAATTGGCTTCTCTTTCTTCTTCATGTTCTTTTGGCCATTGATTGGAATCAAGTCTTATTCCAAATGGAATTGGTTTCTCATTGACTGTTATGTTCCTTGTACAATTGATTGGAATCAAGTCTTTATCCTTAAGCAATTGGTTTCTCTTTCTTTTTTAACTTCTTTTGGCCATTGATTGGAATCAAGTCTTATTCCAAAAGGAATTGGTTTCTCATTCTCTATTATGATCCTTTTGTACATGAATAGAATCAAGTATTAATCGTTAAGAATTTGGTTTCTCTTTCTTCTTTTGGTTCTTTTGACCATTGATTGGAATCAAGTCTTATTCCAAAAGGAATTGGTTTCTCATTCTCTTTTATGTTCCTTTTGTACATGAATAGAATCAAGTATTAATCGTTAAGAATTTGGTTTCTCTTTCTTCTTTTGGTTCTTTTGACCATTAATTGGAATCAAGTCTTATTCCAAAAGGAATTGGTTTCTCATTCTTCTTTATGTTCCATTTGCAATTGATTGGAATTAAGTCTTTATCCTTAAGCAATTAGCTTGTCTTTCTTCTTCATGTTCTTTTGGCCATTGATTGGAATCAAGTCTTATTCCAAAAGGAATTGGTTTCTCATTCTTCTTTATGTTCCATTTGCAATTGATTGGAATCAAGTCTTTATCCTTAAGCAATTGGTTTCTCATTCTTTTTTAAGTTCTTTTGGCCATTGATTGGAATCAAGTCTTATTCCAAAAGGAATTAGTTTCTCATTGACCGTTATGTTCCCTGTGCAATTGATTGGAATCAAGTCTTTATCCTTAAGCAATCGGTTTCTCTTTCTTTTTTAACTTCTTTTGGCCATTGATTGGAATCAAGTCTTATTCCAAAAGGAATTGGTTTCTCATTCTCTTTTATGATCCTTTTGTACATGAATAGAATCAAGTATTAATCGTTAAGAATTTGGTTTCTCTTTCTTCTTTTGGTTCTTTTGACCATTGATTGGAATCAAGTCTTATTCCAAAAGGAATTGGTTTCTCATTCTCCTTTATGTTCCATTTGCAATTGATTGGAATCAAGTCTTTATCCTTAAGCAATTGGCTTCTCTTTCTTCTTTAAGTTCTTTTGGCCATTGATTGGAATCAAGTCTTATTCCAAATGGAATTGGTTTCTCATTGACCGTTATGTTCCTTGTGCATTTGATTGGAATCAAGTCTTTATCCTTAAGCAATCGGTTTCTCTTTCTTTGTTAACTTCTTTTGGCCATTGATTGGAATCAAGTCTTATTCCAAAAGGAATTGGTTTCTCATTCTCTTTTATGTTCCTTTTGTACATGAATAGAATCAAGTATTAATCGTTAAGAATTTGGTTTCTCTTTCTTCTTTTGGTTCTTTTGACCATTGATTGGAATCAAGTCTTATTCCAAAAGGAATTGGTTTCTCATTCTTCTTTATGTTCCATTTGCAATTGATTGGAATTAAGTCTTTATCCTTAAGCAATTGGCTTCTCTTTCTTCTTTAAGTACTTTTGGCCATTGATTGGAATTAAGTCTTATTCCAAATGGAATTGGTTTCTCATTCTGCTTTATGTTCCTTGTACAATTGATTGGAATCAAGTCTTTATCCTTAAGCAATCGATTTCTCTTTCTTTTTAACTTCTTTTGGCCATTGATTGGAATCAAGTCTTATTCCAAAAGGAATTGGTTTCTCATTCTCTATTATGATCCTTTTGTACATGAATAGAATCAAGTATTAATCGTTAAGAATTTGGTTTCTCTTTCTTCTTTTGGTTCTTTTGACCATTGATTGGAATCAAGTCTTATTCCAAAAGGAATTGGTTTCTCATTCTCCTTTATGTTCCTTTTGTACATGAATAGAATCAAGTATTAATCGTTAAGAATTTGGTTTCTCTTTCTTCTTTTGGTTCTTTTGACCATTAATTGGAATCAAGTCTTATTCCAAAAGGAATTGGTTTCTCATTCTTCTTTATGTTCCATTTGCAATTGATTGGAATTAAGTCTTTATCCTTAAGCAATTAGCTTGTCTTTCTTCTTCATGTTCTTTTGGCCATTGATTGGAATCAAGTCTTATTCCAAATGGAATTGGTTTCTCATTGACCGTTATGTTCCTTGTGCAATTGATTGGAATCAAGTCTTTATCCTTAAGCAATTGGTTTCTCATTCTTTTTTAAGTTCTTTTGGCCATTGATTGGAATCAAGTCTTATTCCAAAAGGAATTAGTTTCTCATTGACCGTTATGTTCCCTGTGCAATTGATTGGAATCAAGTCTTTATCCTTAAGCAATCGGTTTCTCTTTCTTTTTAACTTCTTTTGGCCATTGATTGGAATCAAGTCTTATTCCAAAAGGAATTGGTTTCTCATTCTCTTTTATGATCCTTTTGTACATGAATAGAATCAAGTATTAATCGTTAAGAATTTGGTTTCTCTTTCTTCTTTTGGTTCTTTTGACCATTGATTGGAATCAAGTCTTATTCCAAAAGGAATTGGTTTCTCATTCTCCTTTATGTTCCATTTGCAATTGATTGGAATCAAGTCTTTATCCTTAAGCAATTGGCTTCTCTTTCTTCTTTAAGTTCTTTTGGCCATTGATTGGAATCAAGTCTTATTCCAAATGGAATTGGTTTCTCATTGACCGTTATGTTCCTTGTGCATTTGATTGGAATCAAGTCTTTATCCTTAAGCAATCGGTTTCTCTTTCTTTGTTAACTTCTTTTGGCCATTGATTGGAATCAAGTCTTATTCCAAAAGGAATTGGTTTCTCATTCTCTTTTATGTTCCTTTTGTACATGAATAGAATCAAGTATTAATCGTTAAGAATTTGGTTTCTCTTTCTTCTTTTGGTTCTTTTGACCATTGATTGGAATCAAGTCTTATTCCAAAAGGAATTGGTTTCTCATTCTTCTTTATGTTCCATTTGCAATTGATTGGAATTAAGTCTTTATCCTTAAGCAATTGGCTTCTCTTTCTTCTTTAAGTTCTTTTGGCCATTGATTGGAATCAAGTCTTATTCCAAATGGAATTGGTTTCTCATTCTCTTTTATGTTCCTTGTACAATTGATTGGAATCAAGTCTTTATCCTTAAGCAATTGGTTTCTCTTTCTTTTTTAACTTCTTTTGGCCATTGATTGGAATCAAGTCTTATTCCAAAAGGAATTGGTTTCTCATTCTCTATTATGATCCTTTTGTACATGAATAGAATCAAGTATTAATCGTTAAGAATTTGGTTTCTCTTTCTTCTTTTGGTTCTTTTGACCATTGATTGGAATCAAGTCTTATTCCAAAAGGAATTGGTTTCTCATTCTCTTTTATGTTCCTTTTGTACATGAATAGAATCAAGTATTAATCGTTAAGAATTTGGTTTCTCTTTCTTCTTTTGGTTCTTTTGACCATTGATTGGAATCAAGTCTTATTCCAAAAGGAATTGGTTTCTCATTCTTCTTTATGTTCCATTTGCAATTGATTGGAATTAAGTCTTTATCCTTAAGCAATTGGCTTCTCTTTCTTCTTTAAGTTCTTTTGGCCATTGATTGGAATCAAGTCTTATTCCAAATGGAATTGGTTTCTCATTGACTGTTATGTTCCTTGTGCAATTGATTGGAATCAAGTCTTTATCCTTAAGCAATCGGTTTCTCTTTCTTTTTTAACTTCTTTTGGCCATTGATTGGAATCAAGTCTTATTCCAAAAGGAATTGGTTTCTCATTCTCTTTATTGATCCTTTTGTACATGAATAGAATCAAGTATTAATCGTTAAGAATTTGGTTTCTCTTTCTTCTTTTGGTTCTTTTGACCATTGATTGGAATCAAGTCTTATTCCAAAAGGAATTGGTTTCTCATTCTCCTTTATGTTCCTTTTGTACATGAATAGAATCAAGTATTAATCGTTAAGAATTTGGTTTCTCTTTCTTCTTTTGGTTCTTTTGACCATTGATTGGAATCAAGTCTTATTCCAAAAGGAATTGGTTTCTCATTCTTCTTTATGTTCCATTTGCAATTGATTGGAATTAAGTCTTTATCCTTAAGCAATTAGCTTGTCTTTCTTCTTCATTTCTTTTGGCCAATGATTGGAATCAAGTCTTATTCCAAATGGAATTGGTTTCTCATTGACGGTTATGTTCCTTGTACAATTGATTGGAATCAAGTCTTTATCCTTAAGCAATCGGTTTCTCTTTCTTTTTTAACTTCTTTTGGCCATTGATTGGAATCAAGTCTTATTCCAAAAGGAATTGGTTTCTCATTCTCTATTATGATCCTTTTGTACATGAATAGAATCAAGTATTAATCGTTAAGAATTTGGTTTCTCTTTCTTCTTTTGGTTCTTTTGACCATTGATTGGAATCAAGTCTTATTCCAAAAGGAATTGGTTTCTCATTCTCCTTTATGTTCCTTTTGTACATGAATAGAATCAAGTATTAATCGTTAAGAATTTGGTTTCTCTTTCTTCTTTTGGTTCTTTTGACCATTAATTGGAATCAAGTCTTATTCCAAAAGGAATTGGTTTCTCATTCTTCTTTATGTTCCATTTGCAATTGATTGGAATTAAGTCTTTATCCTTAAGCAATTAGCTTGTCTTTCTTCTTCATGTTCTTTTGGCCATTGATTGGAATCAAGTCTTATTCCAAATGGAATTGGTTTCCTTGTGCAATTGATTGGAATCAAGTCTTTATCCTTAAGCAATTGGTTTCTCATTCTTTTTTAAGTTCTTTTGGCCATTGATTGGAATCAAGTCTTATTCCAAAAGGAATTAGTTTCTCATTGACCGTTATGTTCCCTGTGCAATTGATTGGAATCAAGTCTTTATCCTTAAGCAATCGGTTTCTCTTTCTTTTTTAACTTCTTTTGGCCATTGATTGGAATCAAGTCTTATTCCAAAAGGAATTGGTTTCTCATTCTCTTTTATGATCCTTTTGTACATGAATAGAATCAAGTATTAATCGTTAAGAATTTGGTTTCTCTTTCTTCTTTTGGTTCTTTTGACCATTGATTGGAATCAAGTCTTATTCCAAAAGGAATTGGTTTCTCATTCTCCTTTATGTTCCATTTGCAATTGATTGGAATCAAGTCTTTATCCTTAAGCAATTGGCTTCTCTTTCTTCTTTAAGTTCTTTTGGCCATTGATTGGAATCAAGTCTTATTCCAAATGGAATTGGTTTCTCATTGACCGTTATGTTCCTTGTGCATTTGATTGGAATCAAGTCTTTATCCTTAAGCAATCGGTTTCTCTTTCTTTGTTAACTTCTTTTGGCCATTGATTGGAATCAAGTCTTATTCCAAAAGGAATTGGTTTCTCATTCTCTTTTAATGTTCCTTTTGTACATGAATAGAATCAAGTATTAATCGTTAAGAATTTGGTTTCTCTTTCTTCTTTTGGTTCTTTTGACCATTGATTGGAATCAAGTCTTATTCCAAAAGGAATTGGTTTCTCATTCTTCTTTATGTTCCATTTGCAATTGATTGGAATTAAGTCTTTATCCTTAAGCAATTGGCTTCTCTTTCTTCTTTAAGTTCTTTTGGCCATTGATTGGAATCAAGTCTTATTCCAAATGGAATTGGTTTCTCATTGACTGTTATGTTCCTTGTACAATTGATTGGAATCAAGTCTTTATCCTTAAGCAATCGGTTTCTCTTTCTTTTTTAACTTCTTTTGGCCATTGATTGGAATCAAGTCTTATTCCAAAAGGAATTGGTTTCTCATTCTCTATTATGATCCTTTTGTACATGAATAGAATCAAGTATTAATCGTTAAGAATTTGGTTTCTCTTTCTTCTTTTGGTTCTTTTGACCATTGATTGGAATCAAGTCTTATTCCAAAAGGAATTGGTTTCTCATTCTCCTTTATGTTCCTTTTGTACATGAATAGAATCAAGTATTAATCGTTAAGAATTTGGTTTCTCTTTCTTCTTTTGGTTCTTTTGACCATTGATTGGAATCAAGTCTTATTCCAAAAGGAATTGGTTTCTCATTCTTCTTTATGTTCCATTTGCAATTGATTGGAATTAAGTCTTTATCCTTAAGCAATTAGCTTGTCTTTCTTCTTCATGTTCTTTT
Organism: Pterocarpus macrocarpus; assembly: GCA_031439585.1. NCBI lineage: Eukaryota > Viridiplantae > Streptophyta > Magnoliopsida > Fabales > Fabaceae > Pterocarpus > Pterocarpus macrocarpus. The sequence continues at coordinate 39,460,422 of CM062515.1, forward strand.
GGCCATTGATTGGAATCAAGTCTTATTCCAAATGGAATTGGTTTCTCATTGACCGTTATGTTCCTTGTGCAATTGATTGGAATCAAGTCTTTATCCTTAAGCAATCGGTTTCTCTTTCTTTGTTAACTTCTTTTGGCCAATGATTGGAATCAAGTCTTATCCCAAAAGGAATTAGTTTCTCATTGACCGTTATGTTCCCTGTGCAATTGATTGGAATCAAGTCTTTATCCTTAAGCAATCGGTTTCTCTTTCTTTTTTAACTTCTTTTGGCCATTGATTGGAATCAAGTCTTATTCCAAAAGGAATTGGTTTCTCATTCTCTTTTATGATCCTTTTGTACATGAATAGAATCAAGTATTAATCGTTAAGAATTTGGTTTCTCTTTCTTCTTTTGGTTCTTTTGACCATTGATTGGAATCAAGTCTTATTCCAAAAGGAATTGGTTTCTCATTCTCCTTTATGTTCCATTTGCAATTGATTGGAATCAAGTCTTTATCCTTAAGCAATTGGCTTCTCTTTCTTCTTTAAGTTCTTTTGGCCATTGATTGGAATCAAGTCTTATTCCAAATGGAATTGGTTTCTCATTGACCGTTATGTTCCTTGTGCATTTGATTGGAATCAAGTCTTTATCCTTAAGCAATCGGTTTCTCTTTCTTTGTTAACTTCTTTTGGCCATTGATTGGAATCAAGTCTTATTCCAAAAGGAATTGGTTTCTCATTCTCTTTTATGTTCCTTTTGTACATGAATAGAATCAAGTATTAATCGTTAAGAATTTGGTTTCTCTTTCTTCTTTTGGTTCTTTTGACCATTGATTGGAATCAAGTCTTATTCCAAAAGGAATTGGTTTCTCATTCTTCTTTATGTTCCATTTGCAATTGATTGGAATTAAGTCTTTATCCTTAAGCAATTGGCTTCTCTTTCTTCTTTAAGTTCTTTTGGCCATTGATTGGAATCAAGTCTTATTCCAAATGGAATTGGTTTCTCATTGACGGTTATGTTCCTTGTACAATTGATTGGAATCAAGTCTTTATCCTTAAGCAATTGGTTTCTCTTTCTTTTTTAACTTCTTTTGGCCATTGATTGGAATCAAGTCTTATTCCAAAAGGAATTGGTTTCTCATTCTCTATTATGATCCTTTTGTACATGAATAGAATCAAGTATTAATCGTTAAGAATTTGGTTTCTCTTTCTTCTTTTGGTTCTTTTGACCATTGATTGGAATCAAGTCTTATTCCAAAAGGAATTGTTTTCTCATTCTCCTTTATGTTCCATTTGCAATTGATTGGAATCAAGTCTTTATCCTTTAGCAAATTGGCTTCTCTTTCTTCTTTAAGTTCTTTTGGCCATTGATTGGAATCAAGTCTTATTCCAAATGGAATTGGTTTCTCATTGACCGTTATGTTCCTTGTGCATTTGATTGGAATCAAGTCTTTATCCTTAAGCAATTGGTTTCTCTTTCTTTGTTAACTTCTTTTGGCCATTGATTGGAATCAAGTCTTATTCCAAAAGGAATTGGTTTCTCATTCTTCTTTATGTTCCATTTGCAATTGATTGGAATTAAGTCTTTATCCTTAAGCAATTGGCTTCTCTTTCTTCTTTAAGTTCTTTTGGCCATTGATTGGAATCAAGTCTTATTCCAAATGGAATTGGTTTCTCATTCTCTTTTATGTTCCTTTTGTACATGAATAGAATCAAGTATTAATCGTTAAGAATTTGGTTTCTCTTTCTTCTTTTGGTTCTTTTGACCATTGATTGGAATCAAGTCTTATTCCAAAAGGAATTGGTTTCTCATTCTCCTTTATGTTCCATTTGCAATTGATTGGAATCAAGTCTTTATCCTTAAGCAATTGGCTTCTCTTTCTTCTTTAAGTTCTTTTGGCCATTGATTGGAATCAAGTCTTATTCCAAATGGAATTGGTTTCTCATTCTCTATTATGATCCTTTTGTACATGAATAGAATCAAGTATTAATCGTTAAGAATTTGGTTTCTCTTTCTTCTTTTGGTTCTTTTGACCATTGATTGGAATCAAGTCTTATTCCAAAGGAATTGGTTTCTCATTCTCCTTTATGTTCCATTTGCAATTGATTGGAATCAAGTCTTTATCCTTAAGCAATTGGCTTCTCTTTCTTCTTTAAGTTCTTTTGGCCATTGATTGGAATCAAGTCTTATTCCAAATGGAATTGGTTTCTCATTGACCGTTATGTTCCTTGTGCAATTGATTGGAATCAAGTCTTTATCCTTAAGCAATTGGTTTCTCTTTCTTTTTTAACTTCTTTTGGCCATTGATTGGAATCAAGTCTTATTCCAAAAGGAATTGGTTTCTCATTCTCTTTTATGTTCCTTTTGTACATGAATAGAATCAAGTATTAATCGTTAAGAATTTGGTTTCTCTTTCTTCTTTTGGTTCTTTTGACCATTGATTGGAATCAAGTCTTATTCCAAAAGGAATTGGTTTCTCATTCTTCTTTATGTTCCATTTGCAATTGATTGGAATTAAGTCTTTATCCTTAAGCAATTGGCTTCTCTTTCTTCTTCATGTTCTTTTGGCCATTGATTGGAATCAAGTCTTATTCCAAATGGAATTGGTTTCTCATTGACCGTTATGTTCCTTGTGCATTTGATTGGAATCAAGTCTTTATCCTTAAGCAATCGGTTTCTCTTTCTTCTTTAAGTTCTTTTGGCCATTGATTGGAATCAAGTCTTATTCCAAAAGGAATTGGTTTCTCATTCTCTTTTATGTTCCTTTTGTACATGAATAGAATCAAGTATTAATCGTTAAGAATTTGGTTTCTCTTTCTTCTTTTGGTTCTTTTGACCATTGATTGGAATCAAGTCTTATTCCAAAAGGAATTGGTTTCTCATTCTTCTTTATGTTCCATTTGCAATTGATTGGAATTAAGTCTTTATCCTTAAGCAATTAGCTTGTCTTTCTTCTTCATGTTCTTTTGGCCATTGATTGGAATCAAGTCTTATTCCAAATGGAATTGGTTTCTCATTCTCTTTTATGTTCCTTGTGCAATTGATTGGAATCAAGTCTTTATCCTTAAGCAATTGGTTTCTCATTCTTTTTTAAGTTCTTTTGGCCATTGATTGGAATCAAGTCTTATTCCAAATGGAATTGGTTTCTCATTGACCATTATGTTCCTTTTGCAATTGATTGGAATCAAGTCTTTATCCTTAAGCAATTGGTTTCTCTTTCTTTTTTAACTTCTTTTGGCCATTGATTGGAATCAAGTCTTATTCCAAAAGGAATTGGTTTCTCATTCTCTTTTATGATCCTTTTGTACATGAATAGAATCAAGTATTAATCGTTAAGAATTTGGTTTCTCTTTCTTCTTTTGGTTCTTTTGACCATTGATTGGAATCAAGTCTTATTCCAAAAGGAATTGGTTTCTCATTCTTCTTTATGTTCCATTTGCAATTGATTGGAATCAAGTCTTTATCCTTAAGCAATTGGCTTCTCTTTCTTCTTTAAGTTCTTTTGGCCATTGATTGGAATCAAGTCTTATTCCAAATGGAATTGGTTTCTCATTGACCGTTATGTTCCTTGTGCATTTGATTGGAATCAAGTCTTTATCCTTAAGAATTTGGTTTCTCTTTCTTCTTTTAACTTCTTTTGGCCATTGATTGGAATCAAGTCTTATTCCAAAAGGAATTGGTTTCTCATTCTCTTTTATGTTCCATTTGCAATTGAATAGAATCAAGTCTTTATCCTTAAGGAATTGGTTTCTCATTCTTCTTTAAGTTTTTTTGACCATTGATTGGAATCAAGTCTTATTCCAAATGGAATTGGTTTCTCATTCTCCTTTATGTTCCATTTGCAATTGATTGGAATCAAGTCTTTATCCTTAAGCATTTGGTTTCTCTTTCCTCTTTATGTTATTTTTCCCATTGATTGGAATCAAGTCTTATTCCAAAGGGAATTGGTTTCTCGTTATCCTTTATGTTCTTTTTGCAATTGATTAGAATCAAGTCTTTATCCTTAAACAATTGGTTTCTCTTTCGTCTTTAAGTTTTTTTGACCATCGATTGGAATCAAGTCTTATTCCAAAAGGAATTAGTTTCTCATTCTCTTTTATGTTCCATTTGTACAATTGAATAGAATCAAGTCTTAATCCAAAAGGAATTGGTTTCTCTTTCTTCTTTTGGTTCTTTTGACCATTGATTGGAATCAAGTCTTATTCCAAAAGGAATTGGTTTCTCATTCTTCTTTATGTTCCATTTGCAATTGATTGGAATCAAGTCTTTATCCTTAAGCAAATGGTTTCTCATTCTTTTTTAAGTTCTTTTGGCCATTGATTGGAATCAAGTCTTATTCCAAAAGGAATTAGTTTCTTATTCTCCTTTATGTTCCTTTTGTACATGAATAGAATCAAGTATTAATCGTTAAGAATTTGGTTTCTCTTTCTTCTTTTGGTTCTTTTGACCATTGATTGGAATCAAGTCTTATTCCAAAAGGAATTGGTTTCTCATTCTTCTTTATGTTCCATTTGCAATTGATTGGAATTAAGTCTTTATCCTTAAGCAATTGGCTTCTCTTTCTTCTTTAAGTACTTTTGGCCATTGATTGGAATTAAGTCTTATTCCAAATGGAATTGGTTTCTCATTCTCTTTTATGTTCCTTTTGTACATGAATAGAATCAAGTATTAATCGTTAAGAATTTGGTTTCTCTTTCTTCTTTTGGTTCTTTTGACCATTGATTGGAATCAAGTCTTATTCCAAAAGGAATTGGTTTCTCATTCTCTTTTATGTTCCTTTTGTACATGAATAGAATCAAGTATTAATCCTTAAGAATTTGGTTTCTCTTTCTTCTTTAAGTTCTTTTGGCCATTGATTGGAATCAAGTCTTATTCCAAATGGAATTGGTTTCTCATTCTTCTTTATGTTCCATTTGCAATTGATTGGAATCAAGTCTTTATCCTTAAGCAATTGGTTTCTCTTTCTTTTTTAACTTCTTTTGGCCATTGATTGGAATCAAGTCTTATTCCAAATGGAATTGGTTTCTCATTCTCTTTTATGTTCCTTTTGTACATGAATAGAATCAAGTATTAATCGTTAAGAATTTGGTTTCTCTTTCTTCTTTTGGTTCTTTTGACCATTGATTGGAATCAAGTCTTATTCCAAAAGGAATTGGTTTCTCATTCTTCTTTATGTTCCATTTGCAATTGATTGGAATTAAGTCTTTATCCTTAAGCAATTGGCTTCTCTTTCTTCTTTAAGTTCTTTTGGCCATTGATTGGAATCAAGTCTTATTCCAAATGGAATTGGTTTCTCATTCTCTTTTATGTTCCTTGCACAATTGATTGGAATCAAGTATTAATCGTTAAGAATTTGGTTTCTCTTTCTTTGTTAACTTCTTTTGGCCATTGATTGGAATCAAGTCTTATTCCAAAAGGAATTGGTTTCTCATTCTTCTTTATGTTCCTTTTGTACATGAATAGAATCAAGTATTAATCGTTAAGAATTTGGTTTCTCTTTCTTCTTTTGGTTCTTTTGACCATTGATTGGAATCAAGTCTTATTCCAAAAGGAATTGGTTTCTCATTCTCCTTTATGTTCCATTTGCAATTGATTGGAATCAAGTCTTTATCCTTAAGCAATTGGCTTCTCTTTCTTCTTTAAGTTCTTTTGGCCATTGATTGGAATCAAGTCTTATTCCAAATGGAATTGGTTTCTCATTCTCTTTTATGTTCCTTTTGCATTTGATTGGAATCAAGTCTTTATCCTTAAGCAATTGGTTTCTCTTTCTTCTTTAAGTTCTTTTGGCCATTGATTGGAATCAAGTCTTATTCCAAAAGGAATTGGTTTCTCATTCTCCTTTATGTTCCATTTGCAATTGATTGGAATCAAGTCTTTATCGTTAAGAATTTGGTTTCTCTTTCTTCTTTTGGTTCTTTTGACCATTGATTGGAATCAAGTCTTATTCCAAATGGAATTGGTTTCTCATTCTTCTTTATGTTCCATTTGCAATTGATTGGAATCAAGTCTTTATCCTTAAGCAATTGGTTTCTCTTTCTTCTTTAAGTTCTTTTGGCCATTGATTGGAATCAAGTCTTATTCCAAATGGAATTGGTTTCTCATTCTCTTTTATGTTCCTTTTGTACATGAATAGAATCAAGTATTAATCGTTAAGAATTTGGTTTCTCTTTCTTCTTTTGGTTCTTTTGACCATTGATTGGAATCAAGTCTTATTCCAAAAGGAATTGGTTTCTCATTCTTCTTTATGTTCCATTTGCAATTGATTGGAATCAAGTCTTTATCCTTAAGCAATTGGCTTCTCTTTCTTCTTTAAGTTCTTTTGGCCATTGATTGGAATCAAGTCTTATTCCAAATGGAATTGGTTTCTCATTCTCTTTTATGTTCCTTTTGTACATGATTGGAATCAAGTCTTTATCCTTAAGCAATTGGCTTCTCTTTCTTCTTTAAGTTCTTTTGGCCATTGATTGGAATCAAGTCTTATTCCAAATGGAATTGGTTTCTCATTCTTCTTTATGTTCCATTTGCAATTGATTGGAATCAAGTCTTTATCCTTAAGCAATTGGTTTCTCTTTCTTCTTTAAGTTCTTTTGGCCATTGATTGGAATCAAGTCTTATTCCAAATGGAATTGGTTTCTCATTCTCTTTTATGTTCCTTTTGTACATGAATAGAATCAAGTATTAATCGTTTAGAATTTGGTTTCTCTTTCTTCTTTTGGTTCTTTTGACCATTGATTGGAATCAAGTCTTATTCCAAAAGGAATTGGTTTCTCATTCTTCTTTATGTTCCATTTGCAATTGATTGGAATCAAGTCTTTATCCTTAAGCAATTGGCTTTTCTTTCTTCTTTAAGTTCTTTTGGCCATTGATTGGAATCAAGTCATATTCCAAATGGAATTGGTTTCTCATTCTCCTTTATGTTCCATTTCCAATTGATTGGAATTAAGTCTTTATCCTTAAGCAATTGGTTTCTCATTCTTTTTTAAGTTCTTTTGGCCATTGATTGGAATCAAGTCTTATTCCAAATGGAATTGGTTTCTCATTCTCTTTTATGTTCCTTTTGTACATGAATAGAATCAAGTATTAATCGTTAAGAATTTGGTTTCTCTTTCTTCTTTTGGTTCTTTTGACCATTGATTGGAATCAAGTCTTATTCCAAAAGGAATTGGTTTCTCATTCTTCTTTATGTTCCATTTGCAATTGATTGGAATTAAGTCTTTATCCTTAAGCAATTGGCTTCTCTTTCTTCTTTAAGTTCTTTTGGCCATTGATTGGAATCAAGTCTTATTCCAAATGGAATTGGTTTCTCATTGGCCGTTATGTTCCTTGTGGAGTTGATTGGAATCAAGTCTTTATCCTTAAGCAACTGGTTTCTCATTCTTTTTTAAGTTCTTTTGACCATTGATTGGAATCAAGTCTTATTCCAAAAGGAATTAGTTTCTCATTCTTCTTTATGTTCCATTTGCAATTGATTGGAATCAAGTCTTTATCCTTAAGCAATTGGTTTCTCTTTCTTCTTTAAGTTCTTTTGGCCATTGATTGGAATCAAGTCTTATTCCAAAAGGAATTGGTTTCTCATTCTCTTTTATGATCCTTTTGTACATGAATAGAATCAAGTATTAATCGTTAAGAATTTGGTTTCTCTTTCTTCTTTTGGTTCTTTTGACCATTGATTGGAATCAAGTCTTATTCCAAAAGGAATTGGTTTCTCATTCTTCTTTATGTTCCATTTGCAATTGATTGGAATCAAGTCTTTATCCTTAAGCAATTGGCTTCTCTTTCTTCTTTAAGTTCTTTTGGCCATTGATTGGAATCAAGTCTTATTCCAAATGGAATTGGTTTCTCATTCTCTTTTATGTTCCTTTTGTACATGATTGGAATCAAGTCTTTATCCTTAAGCAATTGGTTTCTCTTTCTTTGTTAACTTCTTTTGGCCATTGATTGGAATCAAGTCTTATTCCAAAAGGAATTGGTTTCTCATTCTCTTTTATGTTCCTTTTGCACATGAATAGAATCAAGTATTAATCGTTAAGAATTTGGTTTCTCTTTCTTCTTTAAGTTCTTTTGACCATTGATTGGAATCAAGTCTTATTCCAAAAGGAATTGGTTTCTCATTCTTCTTTATGTTCCATTTGCAATTGATTGGAATCAAGTCTTTATCCTTAAGCAATTGGTTTCTCTTTCTTTTTTAAGGTCTTTTGGCCATTGATTGGAATCAAGTCTTATTCCAAATGGAATTGGTTTCTCATTCTCTTTATGTTCCTTGTGCATTTGATTGGAATCAAGTCTTTATCCTTAAGCAATCGGTTTCTCTTTCTTCTTTAAGTTCTTTTGGCCATTGATTGGAATCAAGTCTTATTCCAAAAGGAATTGGTTTCTCATTCTCTTTTATGATCCTTTTGTACATGAATAGAATCAAGTATTAATCGTTAAGAATTTGGTTTCTCTTTCTTCTTTTGGTTCTTTTGACCATTGATTGGAATCAAGTCTTATTCCAAAAGGAATTGGTTTCTCATTCTCCTTTATGTTCCATTTGCAATTGATTGGAATCAAGTCTTTATCCTTAAGCAATTGGCTTCTCTTTCTTCTTTAAGTTCTTTTGGCCATTGATTGGAATCAAGTCTTATTCCAAATGGAATTGGTTTCTCATTCTTCTTTATGTTCCTTGTGCAATTGATTGGAATCAAGTCTTTATCCTTAAGCAATTGGTTTCTCTTTCTTTTTTAACTTCTTTTGGCCATTGATTGGAATCAAGTCTTATTCCAAATGGAATTGGTTTCTCATTCTCTTTTATGTTCCTTTTGTACATGAATAGAATCAAGTATTAATCGTTAAGAATTTGGTTTCTCTTTCTTCTTTTGGTTCTTTTGACCATTGATTGGAATCAAGTCTTATTCCAAAAGGAATTGGTTTCTCATTCTTCTTTATGTTCCATTTGCAATTGATTGGAATTAAGTCTTTATCCTTAAGCAATTGGCTTCTCTTTCTTCTTTAAGTTCTTTTGGCCAATGATTGGAATCAAGTCTTATTCCAAATGGAATTGGTTTCTCATTCTCTTTTATGTTCCTTTTGTACATGAATAGAATCAAGTCTTAATCCTTAAGGAATTGGTTTCTCTTTGTCCTTTAACTTCTTTTGACCATTGATTGGAATCAAGTCTTATTCCAAAGGGAATTGGTTTCTCATTCTTCTTTATGTTCCATTTGCAATTGATTGGAATCAAGTCTTTATCCTTAAGCAATTGGCTTCTCTTTCTTCTTTAAGTTCTTTTGGCCATTGATTGGAATCAAGTCATATTCCAAATGGAATTGGTTTCTCATTCTCTTTATGTTCCTTGCGCATTTGATTGGAATCAAGTCTTTATCCTTAAGCAATTGGTTTCTCTTTCTTCTTTTGGTTCTTTTGGCCATTGATTGGAATCAAGTCTTATTCCAAAAGGAATTGGTTTCTCATTCTTCTTTATGTTCCATTTGCAATTGATTGGAATCAAGTCTTTATCCTTAAGCAATTGGTTTCTCTTTCTTCTTTTGGTTCTTTTGACCATTGATTGGAATCAAGTCTTATTCCAAAAGGAATTGGTTTCTCATTCTCCTTTATGTTCCATTTGCAATTGAATAGAATCAAGTATTAATCGTTAAGCAATTGGTTTCTCTTTCTTCTTTTGGTTCTTTTGACCATTGATTGGAATCAAGTCTTATTCCAAAAGGAATTGGTTTCTCATTCTTCTTTATGTTCCATTTGCAATTGATTGGAATTAAGTCTTTATCCTTAAGCAATTGGCTTCTCTTTCTTCTTTAAGTTCTTTTGGCCATTGATTGGAATCAAGTCTTATTCCAAATGGAATTGGTTTCTCATTGACCGTAATGTTCCTTTTGTACATGAATAGAATCAAGTATTAATCGTTAAGAATTTGGTTTCTCTTTCTTCTTTTGGTTCTTTTGACCATTGATTGGAATCAAGTCTTATTCCAAAAGGAATTGGTTTCTCATTCTTCTTTATGTTCCATTTGCAATTGATTGGAATCAAGTCTTTATCCTTAAGCAATTGGCTTCTCTTTCTTCTTTAAGTTCTTTTGGCCATTGATTGGAATCAAGTCTTATTCCAAATGGAATTGGTTTCTCATTCTCTTTTATGATCCTTTTGTACATGAATAGAATCAAGTATTAATCGTTAAGAATTTGGTTTCTCTTTCTTCTTTTGGTTCTTTTGACCATTGATTGGAATCAAGTCTTATTCCAAAAGGAATTGGTTTCTCATTCTCCTTTATGTTCCATTTGCAATTGATTGGAATCAAGTCTTTATCCTTAAGCAATTGGCTTCTCTTTCTTCTTTAAGTTCTTTTGGCCATTGATTGGAATCAAGTCTTATTCCAAATGGAATTGGTTTCTCATTGACCGTTATGTTCCTTGTGCATTTGATTGGAATCAAGTCTTTATCCTTAAGCAATCGGTTTCTCTTTCTTTGTTAACTTCTTTTGGCCATTGATTGGAATCAAGTCTTATTCCAAAAGGAATTGGTTTCTCATTCTCTTTTATGTTCCTTTTGTACATGAATAGAATCAAGTATTAATCGTTAAGAATTTGGTTTCTCTTTCTTCTTTTGGTTCTTTTGACCATTGATTGGAATCAAGTCTTATTCCAAAAGGAATTGGTTTCTCATTCTTCTTTATGTTCCATTTGCAATTGATTGGAATTAAGTCTTTATCCTTAAGCAATTGGCTTCTCTTTCTTCTTTAAGTTCTTTTGGCCATTGATTGGAATCAAGTCTTATTCCAAATGGAATTGGTTTCTCATTCTCTTTTATGTTCCTTTTGCAATTGATTGGAATCAAGTCTTTATCGTTAAGAATTTGGTTTCTCTTTCTTCTTTTGGTTCTTTTGGCCATTGATTGGAATCAAGTCTTATTCCAAAAGGAATTGGTTTCTCATTCTCTTTTATGTTCCTTTTGTACATGAATAGAATCAAGTATTAATCGTTAAGAATTTGGTTTCTCTTTCTTCTTTTGGTTCTTTTGACCATTGATTGGAATCAAGTCTTATTCCAAAAGGAATTGGTTTCTCATTCTTCTTTATGTTCCATTTGCAATTGATTGGAATTAAGTCTTTATCCTTAAGCAATTGGCTTCTCTTTCTTCTTTAAGTTCTTTTGGCCAATGATTGGAATCAAGTCTTATTCCAAATGGAATTGGTTTCTCATTCTCTTTTATGTTCCTTTTGTACATGAATAGAATCAAGTATTAATCGTTAAGAATTTGGTTTCTCTTTCTTCTTTTGGTTCTTTTGACCATTGATTGGAATCAAGTCTTATTCCAAAAGGAATTGGTTTCTCATTCTTCTTTATGTTCCATTTGCAATTGATTGGAATTAAGTCTTTATCCTTAAGCAATTGGCTTCTCTTTCTTCTTTAAGTTCTTTTGGCCAATGATTGGAATCAAGTCTTATTCCAAATGGAATTGGTTTCTCATTCTCTTTTATGTTCCTTTTGTACATGAATAGAATCAAGTATTAATCGTTAAGAATTTGGTTTCTCTTTCTTCTTTTGGTTCTTTTGACCATTGATTGGAATCAAGTCTTATTCCAAAAGGAATTGGTTTCTCATTCTTCTTTATGTTCCATTTGCAATTGATTGGAATTAAGTCTTTATCCTTAAGCAATTGGCTTCTCTTTCTTCTTTAAGTTCTTTTGGCCATTGATTGGAATCAAGTCTTATTCCAAATGGAATTGGTTTCTCATTCTCTTTTATGTTCCTTTTGTACATGAATAGAATCAAGTATTAATCCTTAAGAATTTGGTTTCTCTTTCTTCTTTTGGTTCTTTTGACCATTGATTGGAATCAAGTCTTATTCCAAAAGGAATTGGTTTCTCATTCTTCTTTATGTTCCATTTGCAATTGATTGGAATCAAGTCTTTATCCTTAAGCAATTGGCTTCTCTTTCTTCTTAAGTTCTTTTGGCCATTGATTGGAATCAAGTCTTATTCCAAATGGAATTGGTTTCTCATTCTCTTTTATGTTCCTTTTGTACATGAATAGAATCAAGTATTTATCGTTAAGAATTTGGTTTCTCTTTCTTCTTTGGTTCTTTTGACCATTGATTGGAATCAAGTCTTATTCCAAAAGGAATTGGTTTCTCATTCTTCTTTATGTTCCATTTGCAATTGATTGGAATCAAGTCTTTATCCTTAAGCAATTGGCTTCTCTTTCTTCTTTAAGTTCTTTTGGCCATTGATTGGAATCAAGTCTTATTCCAAATGGAATTGGTTTCTCATTCTCTTTTATGTTCCTTTTGTACATGAATAGAATCAAGTATTAATCGTTAAGAATTTGGTTTCTCTTTCTTCTTTTGGTTCTTTTGACCATTGATTGGAATCAAGTCTTATTCCAAAAGGAATTGGTTTCTCATTCTTCTTTATGTTCCATTTGCAATTGATTGGAATTAAGTCTTTATCCTTAAGCAATTGGCTTCTCTTTCTTCTTTAAGTTCTTTTGGCCATTGATTGGAATCAAGTCTTATTCCAAATGGAATTGGTTTCTCATTCTCTTTTATGTTCCTTTTGCAATTGATTGGAATCAAGTCTTTATCCTTAAGCAATTGGTTTCTCTTTCTTTTTTAACTTCTTTTGGCCATTGATTGGAATCAAGTCTTATTCCAAAAGGAATTGGTTTCTCATTCTCTTTTATGTTCCTTTTGTACATTGATTGGAATCAAGTCTTTATCCTTTAGCAAATTGGCTTCTCTTTCTTCTTTAAGTTCTTTTGGCCATTGATTGGAATCAAGTCTTATTCCAAATGGAATTGGTTTCTCATTCTCTTTTATGTTCCTTTTGTACATGAATAGAATCAAGTATTAATCGTTAAGAATTTGGTTTCTCTTTCTTCTTTTGGTTCTTTTGACCATTGATTGGAATCAAGTCTTATTCCAAAAGGAATTGGTTTCTCATTCTTCTTTATGTTCCATTTGCAATTGATTGGAATTAAGTCTTTATCCTTAAGCAATTGGCTTCTCTTTCTTCTTTAAGTTCTTTTGGCCATTGATTGGAATCAAGTCTTATTCCAAATGGAATTGGTTTCTCATTCTCTTTTATGTTCCTTTTGTACATTAATAGAATCAAGTATTAATCGTTAAGAATTTGGTTTCTCTTTCTTCTTTTGGTTCTTTTGACCATTGATTGGAATCAAGTCTTATTCCAAAAGGAATTGGTTTCTCATTCTTCTTTATGTTCCATTTGCAATTGATTGGAATTAAGTCTTTATCCTTAAGCAATTGGTTTCTCTTTCTTCTTTAAGTTCTTTTGGCCATTGATTGGAATCAAGTCTTATTCCAAATGGAATTGGTTTCTCATTCTCTTTTATGTTCCTTTTGTACATTAATAGAATCAAGTATTAATCGTTAAGAATTTGGTTTCTCTTTCTTCTTTTGGTTCTTTTGGCCATTGATTGGAATCAAGTCTTATTCCAAATGGAATTGGTTTCTCATTCTCTTTTATGTTCCTTTTGTACATGAATAGAATCAAGTATTAATCGTTAAGAATTTGGTTTCTCTTTCTTCTTTTGGTTCTTTTGACCATTGATTGGAATCAAGTCTTATTCCAAAAGGAATTGGTTTCTCATTCTTCTTTATGTTCCATTTGCAATTGATTGGAATCAAGTCTTTATCCTTAAGCAATTGGCTTCTCTTTCTTCTTTAAGTTCTTTTGGCCATTGATTGGAATCAAGTCTTATTCCAAATGGAATTGGTTTCTCATTCTCTTTTATGTTCCTTTTGTACATGAATAGAATCAAGTATTAATCGTTAAGAATTTGGTTTCTCTTTCTTCTTCATGTTCTTTTGGCCATTGATTGGAATCAAGTCTTATTCCAAATGGAATTGGTTTCTCATTCTTCTTTATGTTCCATTTGCAATTGATTGGAATCAAGTCTTTATCCTTAAGCAATTGGCTTCTCTTTCTTCTTTAAGTTCTTTTGGCCATTGATTGGAATCAAGTCTTATTCCAAATGGAATTGGTTTCTCATTCTCTTTTATGTTCCTTTTGTACATGAATAGAATCAAGTATTAATCGTTAAGAATTTGGTTTCTCTTTCTTCTTTTGGTTCTTTTGACCATTGATTGGAATCAAGTCTTATTCCAAAAGGAATTGGTTTCTCATTCTTCTTTATGTTCCATTTGCAATTGATTGGAATTAAGTCTTTATCCTTAAGCAATTAGCTTGTCTTTCTTCTTTAAGTTCTTTTGGCCATTGATTGGAATCAAGTCTTATTCCAAATGGAATTGGTTTCTCATTGACCGTTATGTTCCTTGTGCATTTGATTGGAATCAAGTCTTTATCCTTAAGCAATCGGTTTCTCTTTCTTTGTTAACTTCTTTTGGCCATTGATTGGAATCAAGTCTTATTCCAAATGGAATTGGTTTCTCATTCTCTTTTATGATCCTTTTGTACATGAATAGAATCAAGTATTAATCGTTAAGAATTTGGTTTCTCTTTCTTCTTTTGGTTCTTTTGACCATTGATTGGAATCAAGTCTTATTCCAAAGGAATTAGTTTCTCATTCTCTTTATGTTCCTTGTGCAATTGATTGGAATCAAGTCTTTATCCTTAAGAATTTGGTTTCTCTTTCTTCTTTTGGTTCTTTTGACCATTGATTGGAATCAAGTCTTATTCCAAAAGGAATTGGTTTCTCATTCTTCTTTATGTTCCATTTGCAATTGATTGGAATTAAGTCTTTATCCTTAAGCAATTGGCTTTTCTTTCTTCTTTAAGTTCTTTTGGCCAATGATTGGAATCAAGTCTTATTCCAAATGGAATTGGTTTCTCATTCTCTTTTATGTTCCTTTTGTACATGAATAGAATCAAGTATTAATCGTTAAGAATTTGGTTTCTCTTTCTTCTTTTGGTTCTTTTGACCATTGATTGGAATCAAGTCTTATTCCAAAAGGAATTGGTTTCTCATTCTTCTTTATGTTCCATTTGCAATTGATTGGAATTAAGTCTTTATCCTTAAGCAATTGGCTTCTCTTTCTTCTTTAAGTTCTTTTGGCCATTGATTGGAATCAAGTCTTATTCCAAATGGAATTGGTTTCTCATTCTCTTTTATGATCCTTTTGTACATGAATAGAATCAAGTATTAATCGTTAAGAATTTGGTTTCTCTTTCTTCTTTTGGTTCTTTTGACCATTGATTGGAATCAAGTCTTATTCCAAAAGGAATTGGCTTCTCATTCTCTTTTATGTTCCATTTGTACATGAATAGAATCAAGTCTTTATCCTTAAGCAATTTGGTTTCTCTTTCTTCTTTTGGTTCTTTTGACCATTGATTGGAATCAAGTCTTATTCCAAAAGGAATTGGTTTCTCATTCTTCTTTATGTTCCATTTGCAATTGATTGGAATTAAGTCTTTATCCTTAAGCAATTGGCTTCTCTTTCTTCTTTAAGTTCTTTTGGCCATTGATTGGAATCAAGTCTTATTCCAAATGGAATTGGTTTCTCATTCTCTTTTATGTTCCTTTTGTACATGAATAGAATCAAGTCTTTATCCTTAAGCAATTGGTTTCTCTTTCTTCTTTAAGTTCTTTTGACCATTGATTGGAATCAAGTCTTATTCCAAAAGGAATTGGTTTCTCATTCTTCTTTATGTTCCATTTGCAATTGATTGGAATTAAGTCTTTATCCTTAAGCAATTGGCTTCTCTTTCTTCTTTAAGTTCTTTTGGCCATTGATTGGAAGCAAGTCTTAATCCTTAATGAATTGGTTTCTCATTCTCTTTTATGTTCCTTTTGTACATGAATAGAATCAAGTATTAATCGTTAAGAATTTGGTTTCTCTTTTCTTCTTTTGGTTCTTTTGACCATTGATTGGAATCAAGTCTTATTCCAAAAGGAATTGGTTTCTCATTCTTCTTTATGTTCCATTTGCAATTGATTGGAATCAAGTCTTTATCCTTAAGCAATTGGCTTCTCTTTCTTCTTTAAGTTCTTTTGGCCATTGATTGGAATCAAGTCTTATTCCAAATGGAATTGGTTTCTCATTCTCTTTTATGTTCCTTTTGTACATGAATAGAATCAAGTATTAATCGTTAAGAATTTGGTTTCTCTTTCTTCTTTTGGTTCTTTTGACCATTGATTGGAATCAAGTCTTATTCCAAAAGGAATTGGTTTCTCATTCTTCTTTATGTTCCATTTGCAATTGATTGGAATCAAGTCTTTATCCTTAAGCAATTGGCTTCTCTTTCTTCTTTAAGTTCTTTTGGCCATTGATTGGAATCAAGTCTTATTCCAAATGGAATTGGTTTCTCATTCTCTTTTATGTTCCTTTTGTACATGAATAGAATCAAGTCTTAATCGTTAAGAATTTGGTTTCTCTTTCTTCTTTTGGTTCTTTTGACCATTGATTGGAATCAAGTCTTATTCCAAAAGGAATTGGTTTCTCATTCTTCTTTATGTTCCATTTGCAATTGATTGGAATCAAGTCTTTATCCTTAAGCAATTGGCTTCTCTTTCTTCTTTAAGTTCTTTTGGCCATTGATTGGAATCAAGTCTTATTCCAAATGGAATTGGTTTCTCATTCTTCTTTATGTTCCATTTGCAATTGATTGGAATCAAGTCTTTATCCTTAAGCAATTGGTTTCTCTTTCTTTTTTAAGTTCTTTTGGCCATTGATTGGAATCAAGTCTTATTCCAAATGGAATTGGTTTCTCATTCTCTTTTATGTTCCTTTTGTACATGAATAGAATCAAGTATTAATCGTTAAGAATTTGGTTTCTCTTTCTTCTTTTGGTTCTTTTGACCATTGATTGGAATCAAGTCTTATTCCAAATGGAATTGGTTTCTCATTCTCTTTTATGATCCTTTTGTACATGAATAGAATCAAGTCTTAATCGTTAAGAATTTGGTTTCTCTTTCTTCTTTTGGTTCTTTTGACCATTGATTGGAATCAAGTCTTATTCCAAATGGAATTGGTTTCTCATTCTTCTTTATGTTCCATTTGCAATTGATTGGAATCAAGTCTTTATCCTTAAGCAATTGGCTTTTCTTTCTTCTTTAAGTTTTTTTGGCCATTGATTGGGATCAAGTCTTATTCCAAATGGAATTGGTTTCTCATTCTCTTTTATGTTCCTTTTGTACATGATTGGAATCAAGTCTTTATCCTTAAGCAATCGGTTTCTCTTTCTTCTTTAAGTTCTTTTGACCATTGATTGGAATCAAGTCTTATTCCAAAAGGAATTGGTTTCTCATTCTTCTTTATGTTCCATTTGCAATTGATTGGAATGAAGTCTTTATCCTTAAGCAATTGGTTTCTCTTTATTCTTTAAGTTCTTTTCGCCATTGATTGAAAGCAAGTCCTAGGCCATAATGGAATTGGTTTCTCATTCTCTTTTATGATTCTTTTGTACATGAATAGAATCAAGTATTAATCGTTAAGAATTTGGTTTCTCTCTTTCTTCTTTTGGTTCTTTTGACCATTGATTGGAATCAAGTCTTATTCCAAAAGGAATTGGTTTCTCATTCTCTTTTATGTTCCTTTTGCCATTGATTGAAATCAAGACTTTATCCTTAAGCAATTGGTCTTTCTTCTTTAAGTTCTTTTGGCCATTGATTGGAATCAAGTCTTATTCCAAATGGAATTGGTTTCTCATTCTTCTTTATGTTCCTTTTTGCACATTGATTGGAATCATGTCTTTATCGTTAAGAATTTGGTTTCTCTTTCTTCTTTTGGTTCTTTTGACCATTGATTGGAATCAAGTCTTATTCCAAAAGGAATTGGTTTCTCATTCTTCTTTATGTTCCATTTGCAATTGATTGGAATCAAGTCTTTATCCTTAAGCAATTGGTTTCTCTTTCTTCTTTAAGTTCTTTTGACCATTGATTGGAATCAAGTCTTATTCCAAAAGGAATTGGTTTCTCATTCTTCTTTATGTTCCTTGTGCAATTGATTGGAATCAAGTCTTTATCCTTAAGCAATTGCTTTCTCTTTCTTTTTTAAGTTAACTTCTTTGGCCATTGATTGGAATCAAGTCTTATTCCAAATGGAATTGGTTTCTCATTCTCTTTTATGATCCTTTTGTACATGAATAGAATCAAGTATTAATCGTTAAGAATTTGGTTTCTCTTTCTTCTTTTGGTTCTTTTGACCATTGATTGGAATCAAGTCTTATTCCAAAAGGAATTGGTTTCTCATTCTCTTTTATGTTCCTTTTGTACATGAATAGAATCAAGTCTTTATCCTTAAGCAATTGGTTTCTCTTTGTCCTTTAAGTTCTTTTGACCATTGATTGGAATCAAGTCTTATTCCAAAAGGAATTGGTTTCTCATTCTTCTTTATGTTCCATTTGCAATTGATTGGAATCAAGTCTTTATCCTTAAGCAATTGGTTTCTCTTTCTTCTTTTTTATGTTCTTTTGGCCATTGATTGGAATCAAGTCTTATTCCAAATGGAATTGGTTTCTCATTCTCTTTTATGATCCTTTTGTACAATTGATTGGAATCAAGTCTTTATCCTTAAGCAATTGGTTTCTCTTTCTTCTTTAAGTTCTTTTGGCCATTGATTGGAATCAAGTCTTATTCCAAATGGAATTGGTTTCTCATTCTTCTTCATGTTCCATTTGCAATTGATTGGAATCAAGTCCTAATCATTAAGGAATTGGTTTCTCTTTCTTCTTTAAGTTCTTTTTGGCCATTGATTGGAATCAAGTCTTATTCCAAATGGAATTGGTTTCTCATTCTCTTTTATGTTCCTTTTGTACATGAATAGAATCAAGTATTAATCGTTAAGAATTTGGTTTCTCTTTCTTCTTTTGGTTCTTTTGACCATTGATTGGAATCAAGTCTTATTCCAAAAGGAATTGGTTTCTCATTCTTCTTTATGTTCCATTTGCAATTGATTGGAATCAAGTCTTTATCCTTAAGCAATTGGCTTCTCTTTCTTCTTTAAGTTCTTTTGGCCATTGATTGGAATCAAGTCTTATTCCAAATGGAATTGGTTTCTCATTCTTCTTTATGTTCCTTTGTACAATTGATTGGAAGCAAGTCTTAATCGTTAAGAATTTGGTTTCTCTTTCTTCTTTTGGTTCTTTTGACCATTGATTGGAATCAAGTCTTATTCCAAAAGGAATTGGTTTCTCATTCTTCTTTATGTTCCATTTGCAATTGATTGGAATTAAGTCTTTATCCTTAAGCAATTAGCTTGTCTTTGTCCTTTAAGTTCTTTTGGCCATTGATTGGAATCAAGTCTTATTCCAAATGGAATTGGTTTCTCATTGACCGTTATGTTCCTTTTGCAATTGATTGGAAGCAAGTCTTATTCCTTAAGGAGTTGGTTTCTCTTTCTTCTTTAAGTTCTTTTGGCCATTGATTGGAATCAAGTCTTATTCCAAAAGGAATTGGTTTCTCATTCTCTTTTATGTTCCTTTTGTACATGAATAGAATCAAGTCTTAATCCTTAAGCAATTGGCTTCTCTTTCTTCTTTTGGTTCTTTTGACCATTGATTGGAATCAAGTCTTATTCCAAAAGGAATTGGTTTCTCATTCTCCTTTATGTTCCATTTGTACATGAATAGAATCAAGTATTAATCGTTAAGAATTTGGTTTCTCTTTCTTCTTTTGGTTCTTTTGACCATTGATTGGAATCAAGTCTTATTCCAAAAGGAATTGGTTTCTCATTCTCCTTTAAGTTCCATTTGCAATTGATTGGAATCAAGTCTTTATCCTTAAGCAATTGGCTTTTCTTTCTTCTTTAAGTTCTTTTGGCCATTGATTGGAATCAAGTCTTATTCCAAATGGAATTGGTTTCTCATTCTCCTTTTTGTTCCTTGTGCAATTGATTGGAATCAAGTCTTTATCCTTAAGCAATTGGCTTCTCTTTCTTCTTTAAGTTCTTTTGGCCATTGATTGGAATCAAGTCTTATTCCAAATGGAATTGGTTTCTCATTCGGCTTTATGTTCCATTTGCAATTGATTGGAATCAAGTCTTTATCCTTAAGCAATTGGTTTCTCTTTCCTGCTTAAGTTCTTTTGGCCATTGATTGGAATCAAGTCTTATTCCAAATGGAATTGGTTTCTCATTCTCTTTTATGTTCCTTTTGTACATGAATAGAATCAAGTATTAATCGTTAAGAATTTGGTTTCTCTTTCTTTCTTCTTTTGGTTCTTTTGACCATTGATTGGAATCAAGTCTTATTCCAAAAGGAATTGGTTTCTCATTCTCCTTTATGTTCCATTTGCAATTGATTGGAATCAAGTCTTTATCCTTAAGCAATTGGCTTCTCTTTCTTCTTTAAGTTCTTTTGGCCATTGATTGGAATCAAGTCTTATTCCAAATGGAATTGGTTTCTCATTCTCTTTTATGTTCCTTTTGTACATGAATAGAATCAAGTATTAATCGTTAAGAATTTGGTTTCTCTTTCTTCTTTTGGTTCTTTTGACCATTGATTGGAATCAAGTCTTATTCCAAAAGGAATTGGTTTCTCATTCTTCTTTATGTTCCATTTGCAATTGATTGGAATTAAGTCTTTATCCTTAAGCAATTGGCTTCTCTTTCTTTGTTAACTTCTTTTGGCCATTGATTGGAATCAAGTCTTATTCCAAATGGAATTGGTTTCTCATTGACCGTTATGTTCCTTGTGCATTTGATTGGAATCAAGTCTTTATCCTTAAGCAATCGGTTTCTCTTTCTTTGTTAACTTCTTTTGGCCATTGATTGGAATCAAGTCTTATTCCAAAAGGAATTGGTTTCTCATTCTCTTTTATGTTCCTTTTGTACATGAATAGAATCAAGTACTCCCGGTAAAGAATTTGGTTTCTCTTTCTTCTTGGGTTCTTTTGACCATTGATTGGAATCAAGTCTTATTCCAAAAGGAATTGGTTTCTCATTCTTCTTTATGTTCCATTTGCAATTGATTGGAATCAAGTCTTTATCCTTAAGCAAATGGTTTCTCATTCTTTTTTAAGTTCTTTTGGCCATTGATTGGAATCAAGTCTTATTCCAAAAGGAATTGGTTTCTCATTCTCCTTTATGTTCCTTTTGTACATGATTGGAATCAAGTCTTTATCCTTAAGCATTTGGTTTCTCTTTCTTCTTTAAGTTCTTTTGGCCATTGATTGGAATCAAGTCTTATTCCAAATGGAATTGGTTTCTCATTCTTCTTTATGTTCCATTTGCAATTGATTGGAATCAAGTCTTTATCCTTAAGCAATTGGTTTCTCTTTCTTTTTTAAGTTCTTTTGGCCATTGATTGGAATCAAGTCTTATTCCAAAAGGAATTGTTTTCTCATTCTTCTTTATGTTCCTTTTGTACATGAATAGAATCAAGTATTAATCGTTAAGAATTTGGTTTCTCTTTCTTCTTTTGGTTCTTTTGACCATTGATTGGAATCAAGTCTTATTCCAAAAGGAATTGGTTTCTCATTCTTCTTTATGTTCCATTTGCAATTGATTGGAATCAAGTCTTTATCCTTAAGCAATTGGCTTCTCTTTCTTCTTTAAGTTCTTTTGGCCATTGATTGGAATCAAGTCTTATTCCAAATGGAATTGGTTTCTCATTGACCGTTATGTTCCTTGTGCATTTGATTGGAATCAAGTCTTTATCCTTAAGCAATCGATTTCTCTTTCTTTTTAACTTTTGGCCATTGATTGGAATCAAGTCTTATTCCAAAAGGAATTGGTTTCTCATTCTCTTTTATGTTCCTTTTGTACATGAATAGAATCAAGTATTAATCCTTAAGGAATTGCTTTCTCTTTCTTCTTTTGGTTCTTTTGACCATTGATTGGATCAAGTCCAATTCCAAAAGGAATTAGTTTCTCATTCTTCTTTATGTTCCATTTGCAATTGATTGGAATTAAGTCTTTATCCTTAAGCAATTGGCTTCTCTTTCTTCTTTAAGTTCTTTTGGCCATTGATTGGAATCAAGTCTTATTCCAAATGGAATTGGTTTCTCTTCCTTCTTTATGTTCCTTTTGCATTGATTGAACTCAAGTCTTATTCCATCATCAATTGGTTTCTCTTTCTTCTTTTGGTTCTTTTGGCCATTGATTGGAATCAAGTCTTATTCCAAAAGGAATTGGTTTCTCATTCTTCTTTATGTTCCATTTGCAATTGATTGGAATTAAGTCTTTATCCTTAAGCAATTGGTTTCTCTTTCTTTTTTAAGTTCTTTTGGCCATTGATTGTAATCAAGTCTTATTCCAAAAGGAATTGGTTTCTCATTCTCTGTTATGTTCCTTTTGCAATTGATTGGAATCAAGTCTTTATCCTTAAGCAATTTGGTTTCTCTTTCTTCTTTAAGTTCTTTTGGCCATTGATTGGAATCAAGTCTTATTCCAAATGGAATTGGTTTCTCATTCTTCTTTATGTTCCATTTGCAATTGATTGGAATTAAGTCTTTATCCTTAAGCAATTGGTTTCTCTTTCTTCTTTAAGTTCTTTTGGCCATTGATTGGAATCAAGTCTTATTCCAAATGGAATTGGTTTCTCATTGACCGTTATGTTCCTTGTGCAATTGATTGGAATCAAGTCTTTATCCTTAAGCAATTGGTTTCTCTTTCTTTTTTAACTTCTTTTGGCCATTGATTGGAATCAAGTCTTATTCCAAAAGGAATTGGTTTCTCATTCTCTTTATGTTCCTTTGCACATTGAATAGAATCAAGTCTTAATCGTTAAGAATTTGGTTTCTTTCTTCTTTTGGTTCTTTGACCATCGATTGGAATCAAGTCTTATTCCAAAAGGAATTGGTTTCTCATTCTCTTTTATGATCCTTTTGCAATTGATTGGAATCAAGTCTTTATCCTTAAGCAATTGGCTTCTCTTTCTTCTTTAAGTTCTTTTGGCCATTGATTGGAATCAAGTCTTATTCCAAATGGAATTGGTTTCTCATTCTTCTTTATGTTCCATTTGCAATTGATTGGAATCAAGTCTTTATCCTTAAGCAAATGGTTTCTCATTCTTTTTTAAGTTCTTTTGGCCATTGATTGGAATCAAGTCTTATTCCAAATGGAATTGGTTTCTCATTGACCGTTATGTTCCTTGTGCATTTGATTGGAATCAAGTCTTTATCCTTAAGCAATTGGCTTCTCTTTCTTCTTTTGGTTCTTTTGACCATTGATTGGAATCAAGTCTTATTCCAAAAGGAATTGGTTTCTCATTCTTCTTTATGTTCCATTTGCAATTGATTGGAATCAAGTCTTTATCCTTAAGCAAATGGTTTCTCATTCTTTTTTAAGTTCTTTTGGCCATTGATTGGAATCAAGTCTTATTCCAAATGGAATTGGTTTCTCATTCTCTTTTATGTTCCTTTTGTACATGAATAGAATCAAGTATTAATCGTTAAGAATTTGGTTTCTCTTTCTTCTTTTGGTTCTTTTGACCATTGATTGGAATCAAGTCTTATTCCAAAAGGAATTGGTTTCTCATTCTTCTTTATGTTCCATTTGCAATTGATTGGAATTAAGTCTTTATCCTTAAGCAATTGGCTTCTCTTTCTTCTTTAAGTTCTTTTGGCCATTGATTGAATGCAAGTCTTAATCCAAATGGAATTGGTTTCTCATTCTCTTTTATGTTCCTTTTGCAATTGAATAGAATCAAGTATTAATCGTTAAGAATTTGGTTTCTTTTTCTTCTTTTGGTTCTTTTGACCATTGATTGGAATCAAGTCTTATTCCAAAAGGAATTGGTTTCTCATTCTTCTTTATGTTCCATTTGCAATTGATTGGAATCAAGTCTTTATCCTTAAGCAATTGGTTTCTCTTTCTTCTTTAAGTTCTTTTGGCCATTGATTGGAATCAAGTCTTATTCCAAATGGAATTGGTTTCTCATTCTCCGTTATGTTCCTTTTGCAATTGATTGGAATCAAGTCTTTATCCTTAAGCAATTGGTTTCTCTTTCTTTTTTTAACTTCTTTTGACCATTGATTGAATCAAGTCTTATTCCAAATGGAATTGGTTTCTCATTCTCTTTTATGTTCCTTTTGTACATGAATAGAATCAAGTATTAATCGTTAAGAATTTGGTTTCTCTTTCTTCTTTTGGTTCTTTTGACCATTGATTGGAATCAAGTCTTATTCCAAAAGGAATTGGTTTCTCATTCTTCTTTATGTTCCATTTGCAATTGATTGGAATCAAGTCTTTATCCTTAAGCAATTGGCTTCTCTTTCTTCTTTAAGTTCTTTTGGCCATTGATTGGAATCAAGTCTTATTCCAAATGGAATTGGTTTCTCATTCTCTTTTATGTTCCTTTGTACAATTGATTGGAAGCAAGTCTTAATCCGTAAGAAATTGGTTTCTCTTTATTCTTTAAGTTCATTTGACCATTGATTGGAATCAAGTCTTATTCCAAAAGGAATTGGTTTCTCATTCTTCTTTATGTTCCATTTGCAATTGATTGGAATCAAGTCTTTATCCTTAAGCAATTGGCTTCTCTTTCTTCTTTAAGTTCTTTTGGCCATTGATTGGAATCAAGTCTTATTCCAAATGGAATTGGTTTCTCATTCTCTTTTATGATCCTTTTGTACATGAATAGAATCAAGTATTAATCGTTAAGAATTTGGTTTCTCTTTCTTCTTTTGGTTTTTTTGACCATTGATTGGAATCAAGTCTTATTCCAAAAGGAATTGGTTTCTCATTCTCCTTTATGTTCCATTTGCAATTGATTGGAATCAAGTCTTTATCCTTAAGCAATTGGCTTCTCTTTCTTCTTTAAGTTCTTTTTGCCATTGATTGGAATCAAGTCTTATTCCAAATGGAATTGGTTTCTCATTCTCCTTTATGTTCCTTTTGTACATTGATTGGAATCAAGTCTTTATCCTTAAGAATTTGGTTTCTCTTTCTTCTATTGGTTCTTTTGGCCATTGATTGGAATCAAGTCTTATTCCAAAAGGAATTGGTTTCTCATTCTTCTTTATGTTCCATTTGCAATTGATTGGAATCAAGTCTTTATCCTTAAGCAATTGGTTTCTCTTTCTTCTTTAAGTTCTTTTGGCCATTGATTGGAATCAAGTCTTATTCCAAATGGAATTGGTTTCTCATTTTCCTTTCTGTTCCTTTTGCAATTGATTGGAATCAAGTCTTTATCCTTCAGCAATTGCTTTCTCTTTCTTTGTTAAGTTCTTTTGGCCATTGATTGGAATCAAGTCTTACTCCAAATGGAATTGCTTTCTCATTCTCTTTATGTTCCTTTGTGTACATGAATAGAATCAAGTATTAATCGTTAAGAATTTGGTTTCTCTTTCTTCTTTTGGTTCTTTTGACCATTGATTGGAATCAAGTCTTATTCCAAAAGGAATTGGTTTCTCATTCTCTTTTATGTTCCTTTTGTACATGAATAGAATCAAGTCTTAATCCTTAAGGAATTGGTTTCTCTTTCTTCTTTAAGTTCTTTTGGCCATTGATTGGAATCAAGTCTTATTCCAAAAGGAATTGGTTTCTCATTCTTCTTTATGTTCCATTTGCAATTGATTGGAATCAAGTCTTTATCCTTAAGCAATTGGCTTCTCTTTCTTCTTTAAGTTCTTTTGCCGTTGATTGGAATCAAGTCATATTCCAAATGGAATTGGTTTCTCATTCTCTTTTATGTTCCTTTTTGTACATGAATAGGAATCAAGTATTAATCCTTAAGAATTTGGTTTCTCTTTCTTCTTTTGGTTCTTTTGACCATTGATTCGAATCAAGTCTTATTCCAAAAGGAATTGGATTCTCATTCTCCTTTATGTTCCATTTGCAATTGATTGGAATCAAGTCTTTATCCTTAAGCAATTGGCTTCTCTTTCTTCTTTAAGTTCTTTTGGCCAATGATTGGAATCAAGTCTTATTCCAAATGGAATTGGTTTCTCATTCTCTTTTATGTTCCTTTGTGCAATTGATTAGAATCAAGTCTTTATCCTTAAGCAATTGGCTTCTCTTTCTTCTTTAAGTTCTTTTGGGCCATTGATTGGAATCAAGTCTTATTCCAAATGGAATTGGTTTCTCATTCTCCTTTATGTTCCATTTGTAATTGATTGGAATCAAGTCTTTATCCTTAAGCAATTGGCCTCTCTTCTTCTTTAAGTTCTTTTGGCCATTGATTGGAATCAAGTCTTATTCCAAATGGAATTGGTTTCTCATTCTTCTTTATGTTCCTTTGCAATTGATTGGAATCAAGTCTTTATCCTTAAGCAATTGGTTTCTCTTTCTTCTTCTTTAACTTCTTTTGTCCATTGATTGGAATCAAGTCTTATTCCAAAAGGAATTGGTTTCCTCATTCTCCTTTATGTATTTCCTTTGCAATTGATTGTTTCAATCTTGAATTGGAATCAAGTCTT